>JAECUM010057335.1:0-17837 GCA_016617855.1 Megalonaias nervosa
TTTTAACGTAGCTTTAACAATTTTTTCAGTCGTCGCTACGATGTCTGCCGTGTGGCAGTTTCTAGTGATGTCTAATACTGCGACATCATGCCGCAGACATGTAGCACGATGTCCTACCCAGTCACATTATCCTGATACCAGGACGACCAGTCCTAACACTAACCTTTTAATGCTGAGCGCCTAGCGAGGCAGCTATTAGTACCAAGTCTTTGGTATGACTCGGCCGGGGTTCGAACCCGCATCCGAGGCGGACGCTCTAACCAATTGGCCACCAGAGCGGCGGAAACTAAAGAAAAAATTTCAGAAAAGCAAAGCTGTTTATAATCGAGTTCCGATTATTAGATATATCCTTATTGGTTTAACAAAACCTATGGGCTAACAACTCTCTCTCTCTCTCTCTCTCTCTCTCTCTCTCTCTCTCTCTCTCTCTCTCTCTCTCTCTCATATGCGGCAGCGTAAATATATACATTTTCCAGATCAATCCAAATCTTTAGCACGTTCCTCTAATGAAACTCTGATAACGGCAAACCCAGTTCAACCTTTTGCAATTACGGAAAAGCAACGCATGCGCAATCGTAGGCTAGATAAAAGCCATTCATTTCACTTCTTGCCGGTTTATGGTATTTTACTGAGGAGATGCTCCATACAATTCAATATTGAAAAATACCAAATAACATTGAGATGTCGAATTTGTGTCTCGCCTACTACTGCAAAGAATAGGCGATACATTGAAATCATTATCCCTTCGGCTTTCTTGTTATTGTCGTCGTAGGCGTTAATGCTAAGTTTTTGCATTGAGAATGTGCAGTCACGAAACTTGATGTATTATCAATCCCTCTCTCCGTCCCTCCCTTCTCATGGAGGATACTATTCATCATGGGTCAATATAAATCATGGTGATCTACGTTTCATGCTTCAACAATTAAGTTGCAATTGTGCAAATATACCAAGGGTACCAAAATATAAATAAAAAAATACCAAAATCTCACATTTGCCGTAGGGAGCCATAAGCCATTTCTAACATCACAAAACGCCAGTCAATGTATAAGTTATATTGAGCTTCACATTCTCTCTTGGTTTTGCCTATCTCATGCAATTGCAACATCTTGATCGGTCCCTGCAAAGAAGGAGATAATGCTCCGACTGCAGTATGCCGAGTTCTAATAAGAAATTGCTTTCTACAATAAATAATTCTACAAACGTAGCTCAGTTTCTAATACGTATTTTGAGTAGCATCCGCGAACTTAATGTAAATAGTTGCCACATGTCAACTCTATGGATAAATCAAGGCTCTATCCTGAGCACCGTTACTTGCTGAAGTGCTGTAGTTGCTATTTTATAGAAGAAATAATGAAACTGCATATTGAAATTGCTTTTGATGTTCTCAGATCCACTCGATGCCTGATGATCTAGGCATGGGAACGGGGGACAGCAGAAAACATGGAAATGCTGGAACACGAGTGACTTGCTGCAGAATCACAAAGGTGTCTGGAGACGTAATTGATGATGTCGCTGATGGACATGATCACGTGGATTAAAGACAGCATCGTCATCGCAGTTTTTGCCAATTTATATTTGATATCAGACTTTACATCATGTCAAAAGTTAGAATCCTTTCTTTCTTCATGACTCTTCAAGTATTACAATTTAGTAGAGCAAATATAATGTTATCCTTTTCATTACATTACAATATACGTCGATTATCTTGTCGGAAACAATGACATTCATTAAGAAATCTTGCTTTCAGTCTACGTTAAAAAATCGCAATATAGTTCCTCAATCGCAATTCCTCCAGTCATAGTCACAAAGTTTTAGTGCTTCTTATTTTACTGTTACTCACAGTTGTAACATGATGTCTCGAATACAGCCACCCAATTAAAATGTGATGATTGAGTATGCATATCTAGCCATGTTTGTTGATGAGTTAACTACAACTGGTTGATTCAAAAATCACGTAGCGTTTTGTTTCAAAGCTTTCGTTTGTTTTCATATGCATTATTGAAACTTTTTCAATGACCTTTACGTAGATCATGAATGTTGACAAATTGTAACATCTAGCTAAAGGTGACAATATATTTTGCAATTGCTCCAGGCTTTCCTGATAAATAACTTGTCGCTATGACGTCAAATATTCTGGAGGAAAAGTCTAATGGTTTCATCATAAGCGTGGTACACTTCTGCTCCGTACTGTTAGTTTGCAATCCAAGAAATTCCGGTCTTTAAGAGACATTAGTTGCTTAGTTTGCTTACTATAAGAAAATAGATCGTACTGAGTATTAATTACATCTATGTAATAGATACCAATACAATTGATTTTATTTATGTTTTTGCCACTTTTTTTTCATGACCCCCGCTATATTTTCGTCCGAAAATTGTGTCTTAAAAGTGAACATGCTTTAGGTAAATAGGCTTTATATGCCCATTGTGAACAACAGTCTGGCTTCAGGGTAACTACATATGCTTCTAAAATGATGTTAAGGTCCATTTTGAGCAGTTAGTGTCCTCATTTATTTATTCCTCAACTGCTTACAATTCAGATATCATATTAGGTGGAAAAGATAAAACGCGACAAGAACAGCCCATGAGCAAATACGAAAGTCTGGGATATTGCGTGTTTTGCGACATGTGATCACAGCTATTCATAACAATGCAACAGAAGATTGAGTTATCATCCATGGTTAGCATATTAGCTTTCACTTTTATTTTTGGAGAATATAGATTCAAGTACCAAAATAAAAATCGATGTTTCATGCATAAATTTGTTCTTATTGTATGCATGAACAAGATTTACAAACCTTGTCAGCTTTAGAAATAATTGATAAAAATATTCATAAATGAAGAATACGTCGTTCTATGACAAACTTTTCACAATCAGTTTCTACTGCAGGATAATAAAATCCGTTGATATAGTTCATGAAGCAGCAAAATACAGTTCTTGTATCGATTTTACCGACAATATTTAAGTCTGGACTTAAATTTGAGTATAGAAGCCAGTAATCTAATTAGCTGAAAGTAAAGTCTGACTTACAACTTACCACTCAAATATCTTGACTCGTCGATCACTCTTGTATGATGCTAAATGGCGCAAGTGTACTACACATAGACTGTTTTCTCTTGTTCTATAAGGCTTTCGAGAGTAAAACAGGATACCAAAATATGGCTATTATTCACAAACACAATCCAGAGGCTTACTGAGTAGCTGAATTCCATTACTTCCATAACATGGTCAGGCCCGGCGCGTGGTGTTTTTCTTGTGTGTGCGATGAATATTTGGCGCCTTTCCAAAATTTTTTTTCGAATAAAATTGCGAATAAAACTAACAGGAAATGAAAAGGCGCATAACATGGTATATAAATTAGGATCCGCCGTTTCCTTTTCTCACTACATTCATTTCACAGAACTTTATCATCTCAAGCACGTGCATCTTCGACATAAAAAAGCGTCAAAACGACTGGCATTTATACAGCAGCTCAGTTTGACATTTTCAATGGAATATTTATTTGGACTGGTTCCATAAAGCAAACAGTTTAAACGATATGCATGCCGTTCGCATATTTAATTCATGATGAATGTATGCACGACTACATATGGCATCTTTATCGAAATTTTTTATTCCAGTTTGGAAAACTATTGTACAAATCTTCGATTTTATTATTTTCTAATATATTCTAAAAGAGGAGATCCAAAATTAAAATAAGTCCATTCTGTGAATTGATGGTGTAAGAAGATTTTCCATGGATTATGGTACAAACTGAAGGCCATTTAAGAGAGCAATTCCCGTTGGAGAGTTTGCCAAAACCAAGAACACTTCAGCGCGTGCACTGGAACGAGAACATGGACAGCATGGATGCGATCTGTCTGTATTGTTCATTGTGATGGTCTCGTAGACAATGAGAAACGTGGCGTAGTCCTACTTAATTTTTCTAAGGCATTAATTTGTTAATGGGTAGCATAGCTGATGTTACTTGGTTATGTTGTATTTATTATTAAAAAACAATATCTTGTACACGTAGTTTCTGCGAAAGCATCACCGGTTTCAGATTATTTGCCGCCAAATATAGGTATATTAGCAATAGTATGCATGGACAAAGCGTGCACCGTGTATTACCTATCCCTCAAGTGAACCTGGTCCACTGAATATTGAACAAAGCATTCACTGCGCCTTACTTACTCCTCATTGGGACCTGATCCATTTGAATACTTAACAAATCGTGCATTGCATCTTACGTATTCCTCAAGTGGACCTGGTTCATATGAATATTGAATAAAGCGTGCACAGTGCGTTACCTATTTCTCAAATGGACCTGGTCCATTGAATATTGAATAAAGCGTTCACTACATTTTACCTATTCCTCAAGTGGACCTAGTTCGTTTGAATATTGAACAAATCGTGCACTGCGCCTTAATTATTCATCAAGTGGATATGGTCCATTTGAATGTTTTGATGAGAATTCAATACGCCATATTCTTCTGGTCGATCTTGAATTGCTGTTTCTGAGTGAAGGTTCGAAATTAGCAAATATGAACTGTTTGTTCTAGCGGCAGTTCATTACTACCTTTATATTGTAACAGATTCAAACTTTATTATTTAACTGAGCAGTCATTGACAAAATTTCTCCCTCCAAATGCATTAAAAACTGTCATTTCGCTTTTAAGTGGCAATATACCGACGGATCAACACACTTAGAACGGCTGTTTTTAAAACATTGCAGAAAAAAGTCCTCTATCTGAAGCGCCCTCTTTAGCTTTCAGCTAATTTTAACTGCCCGTCAATGTCGAGAGGCCTCATTAACATACTTAAACAATCCCCCCCCCCACCAATATATATATACATAAAAATAAAAAAAATTAAATATTACTTATATATGTTGTGTTATTGGTCATGGCTTTTACGGGCAACCTTGCAGCTTTCAGTTTTCGAAGTGGTAATTCCAATGATGTGCATAGACTCTGAGAAGACAGTAACCAGTAATTCGACCCGTGCAATCAATGGCCCACTTGACCCCTGGAGTAATCAGAATACCGCCAATATATTCAAAAGTAAAAACAAACAAAGTACATCTACCGGGAATGTTATGCATATAGACAAAACAATAAATAATAGCACACTTGTAGCAAAGTCAGTCTATTTTCATTGTACCAAACATGCACAATATCTCATATTGTGCGCATGAGAGAGAAGCGGTGCTCCGTTGTTTTCGAGTAATGAAACCGTGATATCGCGCAGTCGTAATGTGTCATTGCATTGCAAGCAAGAAGTCGACGAGTTTGAGACAACAAATCAAAACGATAATTAGGATGTGGCATGGAATTACTGATGTTTATTTATCGTAATGTATTAACCATAGATCCAACGAAGATCAAAACCTTGATTTGAATTTGGACGCACCCATAAAAACAGGTTAACGAACCGAACAAACTAACACGTACGCGCACACACGGCTTTAGCTAAGTACTAGTTTTCTAATATGAAATTTTTCTTTTGTTTTTTTTTCTTCCTGTAACATCTATCAATGATAACAGCAGCAGCAGCAGCAACAACAACAATAATAATAACTACTGCTTCTACCAGTTAGATGCATCCTGCGACGATGTTTCAGTCAAGAATATCTTGGATATTTTGAAAGACTGCACTTTATATAAAACAATGATCTTTGCAGGGCAATAATGGTACAATTTTGCTTTTACTTTTGCGTTGTGTGTGTGTGTGTGTGTATATATATATATATATATATATATATATATATATATATATATATATATATATATATATGCGCAGGATTATATACTGATGTGCCGTTAAACCTATACATACATACATACATACATACATACATACATACATACATACATACATGCATACATATAAATTCTAGTACTACTACTACTACTAGTACCACCAATAATAATAATAATAATAATAATAATACTGTACCGCCTTTTTTGTTTTCCCTCCATATTAGTTCTACAAGTGGTACTACAGTTGTTGATGCCATTGCCGTAATCATCATCATCACTATCATCATCATCATCATCATCATCATCATCATCATCAAATATAATTCAAATTAGAATGGCTCTTTCTTTGATTTTCTTCCGTCTGCCCGTAGGAGGTCCAATTATTTGCTTTTGAAGAAAACTCGTGTATAAGCAAGCAATTGTGAAAGTTGGTCATTTGTATAATTATTGTCAAAAATGCGTTGCCCAATTTATTATTTTTTATTTCTACCGAGTCTGGATTGGTTATAGTGGTAAAGCAACTACAACGTATCGACACTTCCCAATACTAGCAAACTATTGTGAGGATGTATGTATGTATGTATGTATGTATGTATGTATGTATGTATGTGTGTGCCTGCGTGCGTGAGTGCGCATGCATGTGTATATGTATGTATGTATGTGTTTGCGTGCCTACCTGCTTGCATGCATTTATGTATGTGTTTATGCATGTATATACGTATGTATGTCTGTATGTCTGTATGTATGTATGTATGTATGTATGTATGTATGTGTTTGCGTGCTTGCCTGCTTGCATGCATTCATGTATTAAGCACTGACGGATGTCAGCACAGTGCGTATAATACGGTGACGATTATACGTTTGTCACCTAAGAAAATTTCAGTGTAGATTAAAATCGATTGTACAAGTTAGAAGAATTTAAGTTTGCGTAACTATTTGAAATAAATCAAATGTGGTGATGAAATTGCATATCCAAGGTGCGATTCTTTATGCCTGTCTGTTGCACCATCATTCTATGTCCGTTCATCCCCCACCCCCATTTTCAAGGTGAGTAAAGACAGATACGTACTTTTATTAGAATTTTATTGGCTAATAGTTATTATGTTACAGCATATATACATCTGTAGGTCACCACCGGCATGGGTCGTCATCAACGTTGCCAACAAAAAAAAGCAAAACAGATTTGAAAGCGAACAAATATTTTGCACTAAATGTCTACATGGAAATATAAATATATTTACTACTACACTTTTCCATCTTCATAAACTCTGTTGATTCACGATTCTCAATCCTGAGATTAAATTATCTCTTTGTTTATTGTCAAGACAGAATAATTTAATAAAAGATCTCATAGACGCCTTTGAAGAGTACCACAATGAAAACGAAATCAACAAATAACATTTTATATAATTATTATATATTATTGCCAACACTGCGACATAATATAAAATTCACCATATCTCAGTTTTATTATATATGTCTCAAAATGCATATTTGAAATAAATTTAATATATTTCTATTTAGGACAAACGAAAATATTGTTTACCCCCATCCTGGTGCACAATAAAGATGACGTTATACTTCATAAGTCATGACGTTAGGTACTTGTCGTGGATTTTTCGAGAAAAGCGTTGTTTGTTGAAGTATATGCCACAATGAGAAGAGAGGTGTAATTCATTATAACAAAAAAAGACGTGTAAAGTGTTATAAGATTAAAGAGAGACGTAAAATGCTATGACAAAGAAGAGAGGTATAGAGTGTTATAACAAACAATAGAGGTATAAAGTGCTACAGCAAAAGGAGAGGTGTACAGTGTTATAACAGAAAATAGAGGTGCAAAGTGTTAAAGCTAAAAGAGAGGTGTAAAGTGTTATAACAAGCAAGACAGGCTTAAAGTCTTTATAACAAGGAAGAGAGGTGTAAAGTGTTATAACAAAAAAGAGAGGTGTAAAGTGTTATAACAAAAAAGAAGAAGCCTAACGTTCAAACAAACCATGTGTCACTGAAAAAGGCGACTTACCACTTATTTGGAAATGAATGACACATAAGGACTAAAGAGACCATTTATTCAGTTTATCTGAGTGCTGCTGATCAATCGATAATTACAGGATGTGCACCTGTATGTACGAGTAATGCATAAGTTTACCTACAATAGACACTTTCAAATATCATGTCGTTGACATAATCTGACTTGTTCATTGGCTCTTTGAAATGTTGGACAATGTTAAAAAAGGGTTTCATCTTTCTAACAAACTTCATTCCATGTTGTTGTGGATGGGGAGACATGAACTGCCGGTCGGATTGAAGGACGGACCGACAAACGGACAGGTCCACACCGGAAAGTTGAAAGTTATCAATGTAATTGTATCCATATGTGGAACACATATTTTCTTTTATATCACTGAGAAATTTTAAAAATATATTTTAACAATTAAATGATACTGAATGTTACATAAACACTGCACAGGTGAATATACATCACATGTTCATACACTGATTGTAAATATCTAGGATGTCATACATAATTGTAACACATGTAAACTGTGTAAATACAGTCGTATCCCAAAATATGTATATGTACGTTACAGATATTTTTTTTTTTTATAATAAGAAAATGAGAGAAAAAGGTAATGAAGAGGATTAAAAATAAATACATAAATAAAGAAAGAAAGAAATGGATGAGAGCATGATGAGGTAGAATTTGCATCTTTAAACCTAATATTTCAGAAAATTAAAATGAAATTAATAATGTATAAGCTAATTGAATTTCCCAAGATTAATTTATTTTTAAAATTAAGGTCCAGAATTAAAATTAAATTATTTTATAACAGTAATTGACCTCTTTCCCAAAATTTTTACTTTAAAACAATAAAATAATTTAAAAAATTGGGAGTAAAATTGTTCTTGCAAACCAAAATCACTTAGTTTACCTAGATTGCACCTGATATATAGCATAAAATTGATCAAATCAACATAACTTCTAGAACTCTTCTGTACTGAACTTAACTGCAGAGGATTGTGATGTTTCACAGTAACCTAGCCCTTTGAGCATATCCGCGCAAATGGGTACTTCTGTGCCAGTCAAGTAGCCTGGTTTAAACCCAAATACCGATGGCTATCGATGGCTATTTGAGAGAGAACAACATCTCATTAAAATGTAAGGCACAATATTGCATTGTTTAAAGCTATTTTTTTTTCCCCGTCCTTATTAGAAAATATTAAAAACATAGCACTTAGATGAGAATACAAACATACCATAAATATATGTTAACTAAAACTATATGTCACACATATTTCATAAACTATATAAACTTGTGTACACAAGAAACAACAAATATTTACTCCTTTATGATATCACAAAGGCATGGTAGTTTTACGATGCGTACCACACAGTGTACATACCGTCCAGCGTGTGCATCACACTATAAGTTTTAAACATTTTTTCGTTTACTGCACCGCTTAGAAATCTTTTTCTTCTTCCATGAAGTACATATATGCTCGTATTGTGAATAAGGAAGAAAAATTCTTGTGGGTAACAGCTCTTAGTTTAAAGCAATACAAAATCAGGAATTACAGATATGTTCAATCTGTGTTAGCCTTTAGCCACAACCGATATCACACAATCGTCCATGATAGACTGATTGAAAGCAGATTGCAAAATAGCAAAACTAGTATGTCGAAAAAGTTGTGCATTCACTCCGTGCGTGATGAGTTTGTTCCGGTGATGCGATAAATCCAGTCTATGTAAGATGACATCCGGGTGAAGACACTCGGATAACCGATGTGCTGGCAATCTTCTCGGCCCCAAGATACAATTCCAACCAGGTAAAACCGGCCGTTGTATCGACAAGACAACGGACCTCCGGAATCTCCCTGAAAATAGAAATGGGTACCAACTCGTTTCACTTGGTGATATTAAATAATCCGCTATTATTTGAAACATTAAGAACAGTCCATCTCTGTCTGTCTGTCTGTCTGTCTGTCTGTCTGTCTGTCTGTCTGTCTCTCTCTCTCTCTCTCTCATATATATATATATATATATATATATATATATATATATATATATATATATATATATATATATATATAATTATTAATTAACTAATTTTGTTGGAACTGACAGTGCCATGGTATGAATTCGTTTCATTTCGTGATATTAAATAATTAGCTATTATGTGCAATATTAAGAACAGTCAATCTGTCAAGCACGAGAGAGGCAATAATTTCTATCTATCTATCTATCTATCTATCTATTTCTTATATATATATATATATATATATATATATATATATATATATATATATATATATATATATGTCTATATTGTGTTGGAACTGACAGTGCCATTGTATCAACTAGTTTCATTTGGTAATATTAAATAATCAGCTATTATCTGCACTAATAGGAACAGACAACGTGTGTATGCGAGCGCGCGCGCGCGCGCGTGTGTGTGTGTGTGTGTGTGTCCTTATCATTGATATATGCCTTTCCCGAAGCAAGTGTCCACAATCCTCCAATAGCATTGCCATTAAAATAATAATAATTTGTGATTTGTATTCAGACAGTGTCACATAAATATAAATTGCATCTAATTTACATTGAGACAAAACAAATCTTAAAGTTGTTGTATAATTTACACTCGGACAAAACACATCTTAAAGTTTTTTGTATAATTTACACTCAGACAAAACAAATCTTAAAGTTTTGTATAATTTACACTCAGACAAAACAAATCTGAAAGTTTTGTTCTTGTGTTTGCTCGATTCATTTTCCTTAACACGGACACCTTTTGCACATCATGCAAACTTTCGTACAATCTATTTTTGCTGTACAATTCAAATGAGGAGATCATTCATACGAGATAGTGGACGAGGATGGCAAAGAAGATGAATGAGAACGCTTATGGCATCATTTGACAAATATTTATTCGTAATGTCAACTATATTGACCTGACATGGTCCTCTTCCTTCAGCATTGAAGCATACGGTAGAATCCGACAAGGATGTCCACCATTGTCTTCCACACTCCGATTTTCCAATCACGGAACCCCGAACTTCTCGCAGATATCTAGTTAATTGTTCTGCATTTTCTTTATCTGTTGTTATAAAGTGTGCATATTAGGAGCATGAAAACATGATATTCAGTCTTTTCCCGGCAAACAACTTTAACAAATTTACAAAATAATGCAATAAAGGAAATACTTTGCAATTAATGGTTTTTAGACTACGTATCCTACTTTCTATGATACATTAATAGAACACCAGGTATAGTTAGATAGTGCAGCATAATTTGAATGGTGTGTTTAATCGTCTGACAATAAAGACAGTCTCGATAAAGCGTTTCAGTTCACTTTCGGCCTCCTTTCAATTCAACATTGTTCACAAGTGATACCGAACTTTACAAGCATTAACAAACTTGAAAATACGTTAATGTTTACAAATAACTAATTGGATAATCATTGTAAACACTATATCGGATGATCGTTGTATACACTCGGTTTTAATTTGTATTTCCTCCGAAAAAATTCGATTGCACTTAGACGACGATCGTATTTTACGTACTTTATAAGTAGCATTCTGAGTGTTCTAATATGTAAGATCCACAGAAATTGGACACGGTGATTCTTTCCGCTTTTCTTGAATAATGATCTCTTAGGTTGTGTGCCCTACATTAGACATTTTACTGCCGAAAATAACTTGCTTAAAAAAACAATTAGACTGAGAACAATTCATGTGATGAACTTATAAGTTAGTGTAACCTTAAATTACAGTTGCATACGACTTTCTCACGCGCGCGTGTGTGTGTGTGTGTGTGTGTGTGTGTGTGTGTGTTGGATTTTAAACGTAACAATTTTTCAGTCATTTCGCTACAATGTCTGCAACGTGGCAGTTTATAGTGATGTCTAGCACTGGTGCATCATGCCGCAGACATGTACCATGATGTCCCACCCAGTCACATTATCCTGACACCAAGCCGACCAGTCCTAACACTAACCTCTTAATGCTGAGCGCCAAGCGAGGCAGCTGTTAGTACCATTTGTATACGTCTTTGGTATTACTCAGCCAGGGTTCGAACCCGCGACCTCTTGTATCCGAGCTGGACGCTCTAACCACTTAGGTCACCTGAGCGGTGTCTCACTGTTGTAATTTCAGTCATGATACATATCGTGCGATAACGAATTTTACAAAATAATTAATGATTAATATTCTATAATACTATGAGCGAGAGAAGGAGGTTGAAGAATATTATTTAAACACAAGCAACGGCAGTTCCAGTGGCGTTTTCAATAAAGTTGGCACAGACTTGCATGTACTTGAGCATTTTCTCCATGCATATATAGCATGTTATGGATATCACTGTACGTCTGTACAAAAGACTATCTTCCTAAGATTAAGTTGATACATTTGTATGTTTCTTTAAAGGGACTCGAACATTGAGTTATCTGCACGAGATTATCGCTTTGCCTGCAATTTAAATTTACAAATGGTATGGCCAATGAAACATACTCACCACTCTTGTTTGTAATTCACCTCGTTCAACCAGATTCTCTCATGACACCGATAGATCTATGACAAACGATAATCGGGTTTGTATCTTGATCTGGTCTGACCAAGAATATCTTGTACTTAAATCATTGTTTGCCCGTTTGTTAAATTGCTTTCGGCCATTATGTCAACTTGCTTTTGGCCGTTATGTCGACTTGCTTTTGGCCATTATGTCGACGTGCTTTTGGCCATTATGTCGACGTGCTTTTGGCCGTTATGTCGACTTGCTTTAGGCCATTATGTCGACGTGCTTTTGGTCGTTTCATGTCGCTGTTCCGATCAAAGTGTTACCGGACCTTAGCCTTGGTTAGGAAACGTGGTAAGAGAGAGTGTGGATAAATGAGCTGTCGAGCTTTGGGATTCATTCATTCTTCCAGTTCGAACGTCATAACGCCAAGAGTTAATATCAGAACAACAAACATAACTAATCGCATTCGGCATATCCGTCATTTTCGTTCTCTTCACTTCCGCTTTAGATATGGTTTGACTTCATAGCTGGAGATCGATGTTCGCGAATAAATTTCTTCTTGTTAAGGCGAGAATTTTCACCAGAACTTTGGTCTCTTGAAAAGAAATGCCTTGCTCAAATATGCACATTAACATCGCATATAGCCAAAGATATTTTTAATATTTAAATAAATAAAGTTAATACAACATTCGTTCTTCTTAGCAGTCAAATAGAATGAATTTTGGAAAGAAATGTTAAAAAGTTGTCCGATTAAATTGCTTTTGCCAGGCGAACAAGAATATATTCCGAATAATGAAATCTTGGTCATGACAGGCTCGTTTGGTCAAACCGCCCAAACCATACCACTGGTAGAGGTATCCATAAACGATTGTAAAGACATAAAACAGGCTTATCAACACTCTTGACAAAAACATAGATCAAATACATGTACAGTTGTAAGTCTGGGTTTATCTTTTGGACTTAGTATATCTACAAGTAATCCTTACTGACGCTTCTGCACGAAAAATCGGCAGACCTGGACTCTTGTAAAGTACACTAACGTGCATGGGTTATTCATCTTTTTCTTTAAGACATTCTACCAGCTCTAAAGTCAATCGACACTATTTGTACACTCGCGATAAAATGTTAACAAGTACATAACAGACATGTTACCATTTTATCGCCCATGCAGAAATATTGTCAACTGGCTTTACGAAAGCAGTGTATTGTTAAGACCTTTCGCTGACAACTGCGTCACACTCCTTGTGCTCGTGAGACCGCAGACAACCAGAATCCTCCATTTTAGCAAAAAACACACCTCCGTACTTTTTCACCATAATGCACCGCGCCCGTTAGACTGGTTCCTTACTTTTCACGGTCCCTGCTGAAGACTCCGCCTCAGTTAGAGACACATTTTATTAGTTACCGTCTATTATATGGGCTAACTGGGTACAACCGAATTAGCACTCTATCCTAGTCACGCGATAGACCTGGTTGTTGATGTTGTTGTTGTAGGGTTTAACGCCATTTTTCTGCACAAGATAGGCTATAGATGGTGGCCAGTATAACTGGTGGAGGAAGAACCCTGGAAAACCCCGGGAAGAACCACCGACCCTCGAGAAGCTACTGGCAGGCTTTCTCGCGTACCCACGCGATAGACCTGGCTGAATGAGACTAGTCGGTAGAGTGTACCATAGGATTTCTAAACTGGCTCAGAAGTTGTACCTTAAACATGCATCATCGCTAGAACTAGTGTGTAGGTGGGTTTTTGTTGGTCGCATTTGGAGTGTAGTGTTCTCTCCTTAAATTGCTAACTTCCTTTTGTCTATGAAGGACATTTTGTCAAAGCTTTTTAATAAATATTTCATTATGAGTGGCGCAGAATGATTTTGTTCATTTTCATAAATAGGTCTGCAAGGAAACCCGTTTTAAGAGTATAGTTAGCAACCGAAAACACCGACAACAGCAACAACTTCTGCAGTAGCAGCAACAAACAGCACAATATCACCATCATCAATTGCAAATGCTATATGAGCTAACACAACGAAACTTTTATTTACCTTTCGTTTCTCCCCATCCTGTAACCCAGCATTCTCCATCCCTTTCGATTTCCGTCAAGTAATCATCTGTACTGGGATTGGTATCTTGCAGGCGATTCGGGGGTTTGCTTGTCGGCAAACAAATGGGTTGTTGTTGACCAGACAAGATGTTGATCCTCTCTTTTAATTCAACCAAGGCTATGTCATGCGCATAACGTATTTTAAGTGAACCACCAGTCGTGTTGTCATCATCGTTTTGCAACTGTTGCAAACTTTCGAAATTCTCATGCTGAAATTAGTTTTTGTTTTTTTTTAATTTTAAATGCATTTTAAATTTTAAAAAATGAAAACATTTAATGAAGTTACAATTCTGCCATTAACGATTTCAAAAGCAAACATTTATTATTTATGACAAAAGAATGGAGACGCCTAATGCATAACCTTTCACCAATCTTTACTTGATGGCAGATTGTGTGTTTTAGCACTGTTTCAAGATCAACCCAGAAAGTACTGTTGTGGCAATAGTATGAGGGCAGTGTGTTTAATACCAGTCAGAGATCCAATAAGTAATTAAAACCCCCAAAATACTGCAATATTAAACTGTGCCCTCAGTTCCAAAATATTCAAGCTCTAAACACCATCTATTGATTGTTTTGCAGATACCTCATCAATCTGTTGTCTTTCAAGCCGTTTCTCAACACCTAGGAATTTAGATACACGGGCAAAGCTGTCAGCCATCCTTGCCTGTTTTATTATGATGAAATGCACCAGCTGGAATGGCAGCGGTCATTCACTTTCATGAACATTATACCAGCAAGTACATCCAAATACGCTTTGTTAGTATTAAGCTTTAGATGAAACTATGCAGTTAGTATGTCGGGTTGCGTTGCTTGGGTTTGGTTTACGGCACAGCAACACTTTGAAGGGTATATTGAGCAGAGCCAAGTAAGAGAGCGCCACGATGACCGATCTAGGCTCATCCGATGGTGGAAATAGAACCCACCTACTTCTGGTCGCGAGTCCAAAGCCGTAGCCACTTAGACTCAAAGAAATGTGTTCCTATCTATGGGCATGTGTGAAATTCTTATGCTTCAAAAATTAAATGCGGCTGTACTGTGCATTAAAGGTTTGATTTATGGTTTTAAATGTCTATTCAAATTTCTATTTATTTTATAATCCAGGGTGTCAAAGTACATATAACGAAAAATCCGCAAACGTACTGGACAAAAATGTTCTCAGTCTCAAAAAATGTTGAAACTTGGTTACGATCGATGTCCATTATTTCAGGAACAGGAATGCCTAACAAGTTCATATCCTTCTAAAAACATTTAAATTTACATGCAATATTGCCTTATCTACATGTATTTTACTAATACAATTTACACGCAATTCATATTTAACCACCAAACTCTGAATATTCCAGTTTATTGATCTATAAAAGCCCAGAAAGTACTAAATATGCCACAATTCACATAGTCGGTAAAAAATCCACAAAATGGGGAAAAGTCGCATGTGTGGTGACTCAGTTTATCTAAATGTTTGTAAAATAATCATGCAGGGTGAGATCTGACAGAGACAGCTCAGGCAAAGTGATGCTCTTTTAGAAGAAAAAAAAAACTTGACTGTATTTCGGTTCAGATAAAAGTGAAACTGTGTCAAAATTACTAACAGCCTACTCCTTCTTCTGTCATACAGGTTTTAAGGTGCAGTTATGTAATCTATAAAACATGTGAACCCCTTATCAACTGCAGTCATGTATTCTAAACAAATGTGAAACTCCTGTCAGAATTACTAAAACACGTGAAACTCGTGTCAACTGCAGTAATATGTTCTAACTAATGTGAAACTCGTGTCAAAATTATTAAAACACGTGAAACGAAACTCGTGTCAAAATTTCTAACACCCAACTCCTTTTTCTGTCAAAAAGGTTTTAAGATGCAGTTATATAATCTAAAATGAGAGAGAGAGAGAGAGAGAGAGAGAGAGAGAGAGAGAGAGAGAGAGAGAGAGAGAGAATAGAATAAGACAGCGCTTCAAATGGCCCAGTACGTACCTTTATAATGCGAAGTATCTCGAAAGATTTCTGCCCCGAGGAGCTATCGAACGATAATTCAGTTTCTCCAACATATGCTCTCCAGAACATGGGGCTATTGAAAGAGCTATGAATAAATAAATAAATAAATAAATAAATAAATAAATAAATATTTTTCTATCGTTCCTAAATCTCTCCTCCTACCGCTGTTACTTTCACTACCATCATCAACAATAACAGCCGCACCAACGGCAACGCGATATGACTTTTAAGTCGTCCGAGATTACGAGAAAGTACGCTCTAAGAATTGTTGTAAGGAGTAATCTAATTATGACTGCAAATTAACGACGATATGTATTGGACACGATGACTTTGTTTCTGTGTAGTGACATAGAAAATTGTGTTCTTGTAACCATTTTCAATGTCAAATTGTGCTTTTTTCATTGTGATGACCCAGATACTAAAAATAATTACCAAAACGAGAAAAAGCAAATTATTTGCATGACAAATTTGAATTTTTGAAAAATTATTTTTATTATGTGTGCCACAAGTGTTAGTGATGGGATTCTTTGAGTATTCAAGGTCAAGGTGATCCTCGCTAACAGTAAAGCGTTCATCAATTTATCTGATAGAAACATATCTGGAAAATCGCCTGGTTTTTCTGAATAT
Organism: Megalonaias nervosa; assembly: GCA_016617855.1. Taxonomy (NCBI): domain Eukaryota; kingdom Metazoa; phylum Mollusca; class Bivalvia; order Unionida; family Unionidae; genus Megalonaias; species Megalonaias nervosa. Next base: position 16,973 of record JAECUM010057335.1, read on the forward strand.
TTTTAGAAACAAATGACGGCTTTTCGGTTGACAATCGATTTTATTTGCCTGCATGCTTGGAAATCATCTCACCTTTTGAAGCAATGAGCAGTCGTCACGATCCATTTATCTCCTATAAGAGCCCCAGCACATGGGTATTGCCCATCGGAGAATCGCAGCGACACCTGCCATGGCCACGCACCACGTGATGCTGTCGAGCCTCCCACAATTCGTCTCAGTCGGGACGGCCGATGAGGGTTTCCGCAAACTATATCTGAAAGGAACAAAATTGAACTAATATTTAATCTGAGTCGTGTTTAAAAACTCCAGCTGTTGTAGAAGGGTTAGTGTTAACGGTACTTTAAACAAAAATACAAAGAAGAACAACATCAAATTGAAACACACTATAACAATTTTCGTATATGGAGAAAAAGGAATACCAGAAACCTAATGTTGTACCACACTTGTGGATTATGTCGCAAAACTGTGGAATTTTAGAACCTTTATGTACACAGCAACGACAGTCAATGCAGATATCTTAAAAATGTGTACATTTTAGACAAATATTTGGTTATATTGTTGGATGTTCATCTTAATATCGTCAACATAACTGTTGTCCCTGAGTACCCTGTTGAAAACTTCCCCTTTAACTCGTGGTATACAGAGCATTCTTGCTTCATTTACTGTCCGAGTTGACTAATGTGCTGTCATTGACAGATCTCGCACACATCTCATCTCTTTCCGCGCGAGTTGGAGTCCCCGCCTGGACCGACGTGAGGACGTGAGAAAGCTTGCCAGAAGCTTTCCGTGTATCTGTGGTTCTTCACAGAGTCTTCCCGGGTTTTTCCTCTATCAAATATACTGGTGGAAGAAGAACCTGGAAAAA
>JAECUM010057336.1:0-22130 GCA_016617855.1 Megalonaias nervosa
TCAAATTCAACACGATAAATGTCTGATGATGAGTCAAGAAGAAAAATTGGACGAGTATCTGGACGACGCTTGGGGTCTCATCTCGCAAGAAGCAGTGTTACATGAGTGGTATTAAGGCTTGCCCTACATTGTCTACTCTGGAGATCTATCGCATCGAAACTCTCTTAGCCCAGAGTACGGAGACGAAACAAAGAAACTGTTATTTGAGAGAGATTTTCAAACAAAAAGTCATAATTGAATTGATGACTTATCATTACCTGTGAAAAAAAAACAAGACAAAAAATGGATACTTGGGAACTTTATTACCTTTTGAACAAGAGTACGTACGCTGCTTCTTGGAATCCTGTGGTGTGTGCTAAAGATGAACTACCTCATCGCAAACCTCAAGACCATCAAGCTTATGTCATCAACACGGACGACAGTCATCTCCCAGGGACCCACTGGGTAGCCGTCTACTTCCCTCAAGAGAGTTGTGTGGAGTATTTTGATTGGTATGGATTACCACCTTTGGAAGACGACATCATTGACTTTATGAGAAGAAATGCCTAGACGACACGATTCAATAACGTGAAATTACAAGGCACAGATTCCATGGTGTGTGGACATATATTGTGTGTATTTTCTTCATCAACGCAGTCTTGGATATTCTTTAGAACATTTAGTGACTTATTTTGATCGTCACTCTCCTAGAAACGATGCGAAAGTAGATCAATGGTTTTGTGACCGTAATGGCTATATTTTGTCTTTAGCTTGTAAACGAAGTGTACATCAATGGCCTCATGACTTCCATCAGTGGAAATCTAACATGATATCACAACGTTGTCAACCTTGTCAAAAATAGTTTGTTTGATGTTATTGTTAATTGTTGAATGTTATTGTTAGTTGTTTGTTGAATAAAAAGATGTTGTGTTTTGAAAAAATGTGTCTGTCGTTTGTTTTCAAAAACACTGTGAATATATGCTCTTTGACTTTCTCTCCATCCCTCACCATGACATTAGCCATCACAACGTTCATACTCAACAAAATCCCAGTAGGGATGTTTTCTATCGCGTCCGCGTTTGAACCATATAAAGCGGGTCAATCTCCAGTCTGGCCATCCATTGTTGACTCGTCAACCTATGACGATGCCTTCCAGACTAGCCAAGCTGAACGAAGCTTATGTAAATTTACATCGTGTCAGGCAACACCTGATACCGAAACCTGAAGAGATGGAGAATGTAAGGATGTTAACAATAGCTCAAGACTTGGTAGAAGAGCTCTTCAGAGAGAAAATCAAGAAAGAACAAGAAGAGTAGACAGAGAAGTACAGACTTCAGAAGCAGAGAGAACAGCAACAACAGCAGCAACAAGAGCAGGAACCAGACAGATTTTTTGTTGACTGTTGAGTAGACACCAAGGAGTTCTCCTTCTCTTTCCGCAAGCAGACCGTATCCTGTAGGAAAGCCTGCCGCCAGACGAGGACGCAATATTAGACAATCAAAGATTGACATCACTCCCGTCAACAAAAACAGCCCTTTTCAGGGCTACCCCAACACTATAGAAAAGACATACTAATTCAATTGCCACAATTTTGTGTGTGTATGTTTAAAAAAAGAAGTATGTCTATAATCACTTCGTTTCTCCATCTTGTCCGATAGCATATATCTGTGTTTGTAAGTAAAAGAAGTCAATGTGAGTGTTTCTTTTAGGTCCGCGCGTTCCATGGAATGGTAATAGTGGTATTGTAAGTTTTGGGCTAAGGGGATGTTTTCCTTCACGTTCGTGCTCCAGGGATATAAAACAGCGCGTTCGTCAGTCTGGCTACCCATCGTTGACCAGTCAACATGAATAATAGAAGTGCCAAACTTCTAGAACTCCAAATGCACCTGGAATATGCCAGGCGCATTTTAGATGAGCTGGCTGTAGAGGCTATAGCCTAAGAAACCAGGATAGAGAAGGAGGAAGAGGAGGAAAAGAAGGAATAGGAGAAGGAAGAGAAGCGAGTGATCCTGCCGCACCTCATGCTGAGACATGTGTGTGAGGTCAAGCCTGAGGTGAGGACGCCTCCATGAACAGTACCAGTACGACAGCCAACACCACAACCACTGCCAGCACCACAACCTCAACTAGTACCACAGCCACTACCAGCACCACAACTTCATCATCCACGGGCATGGTATTGGAGAAGGAGGGAAGCCTTCACTATCCCAGAGACGGAAGATTGGGGTGCTGAAGCCACTCAAGAGGCCTCTGCGCTCCCAATCACAAATGTGAATTGGGCAAATGATTGGAGCAGGAGATGTGTCGGTGATGCCCGGCCTGGGAGATGTAAACATTAGCCAGGTGCAATTGGAGTTCGAAGGAAAAACAGCCCTTCTCAGGGCTAACCAGATCTCTAGAAAAGAGACACTATTCAAGCTGCCAATTTGGGTGAATATAGTGTGACTATAAACACACACTCCTTTACTGATGTGTGTGTGTGTGTGCGTGTGTGTTTTGCGTTCGCGTACGTTTGTGTGGATAGTATATGTGGTGTGTTTTATGCGTTCGCGTACGTTTGTGTGGATAGTAGATATGGTGTGTTTTTGTTCTCTTCCCGTTTGTGTGGATATTAGAGTGTGTGTTGTTTTCTCTCTTCCCTTCTTTTGTGTGGACAATTGAGTGTGTGTGTCTTTTCTTCTCTTCCTTTCTGTGTGGATAGTAGAGTGTGTGTGTTTTATGCGTTCGCGTACGTTTGTGTGGATAATAGAGTGTGTGTGTGTGTGTGTGTGTGTGTGTGTGTGTGTGTGTGTGTGTGTGTGTGTTTGTTTTATGCGTTAGCGTTCGTTTGTGTGGATAGTAGAGTGGGTGTGTTTTTCTCTTCCCGCCTGTGTGGATTGTAGATAATATGTGAAGTGAGTGTAAGGATGTTTTCCTTCACGTCCGTGCTCCACGGATATAAAGCGGAGCGAGCGTCAGTCTGGCTACCCGCGTTGAGATGAACGTGTTTAACGAGTTAAAACACAGTTGGTATTGGATGATGGATGGAGTCTATGTGGTGGAAAGGCTTCAAAAGGAGTGGAGGTTTCCGGGTAGCTTCCAGGTAGCCTAGACTATGCGAACAGCCTTAAGGCAGGGATGAAGTGCTAGGCATGATAGAGGAACAAGTACAAACGTTAAGAGGTTTCATTCAACCTAAATATGTAAGAGTGGGCACCTTGAAGCAGGCCCTTGATGTTGTCATCAGAGTGAGGTACTTTTTGGAAAATATATTCAATTTGACAGAGTGGTCTTTTGTCAAATGGGGCTTAGACCAGTTAAAGAAAACCGAAGACATGATGAAAAAGGTATTGGAAGAAGAAGTGCAGAAGATTATAGAGACATGGGCAAAAGAGAGAAAGGACAAAGAAAACAAAAAGAAGAAAGAGGAGTTTGCGAGAATGCGAGAATGAATAACAATTAGATCAAGGTGCAGGAAATATTCAGAGCAATGGGACATCCTGACCGGATGCCAGACGAAGAAAAGAAGAAGAAGAAAGGAATTATTGGAAAAGTGAAGAACTGGTGGAAGAAATGGAGAAAATAGAAGAAGAACCCAAAGGCCCTTTTCAAGGCCACTTCATATGCCTCGAAAAGATATCTCTTCTTTCGTGCCTATATGTGTTATATATGTGTTATATATGTCTCTGTTTCTATTGTATTTGTCCCTACCTAGAGGGATAGCGGCGCGTATTCAAGTCAGCCACTTGCCACATTATTACCAGTACCGTGACGTCACCCTTCCTGTTCCATTCGTATTGTCCCTATACAAAACTCCCATTGTCGCTATATCATCCCTGGGTTTTGATTTTGTCGCAATAAATCTTGTCGCCATATCGTCCCGGGGGAGGGGGGTGTGTGTCTGTAATGTATTTTCCCATTGTCGCCATATCGCCCCACTATACTACTTCCATAAGCAATTTTCAAATATAGAATGTGTTAAGTCGTGTTTGAAATACGTTATATTGTATATGTAACAATTGAATGTTAAAATTCCCAAATTAAGAATATTTTCAAATACATATAGGTCAATGTGTTATGACCAGGATCCAATTTGAAAAGCAATCACGAATTGCCATTGGATTGAAAGATTCCAGATTACACTAAAATTCAATGATAAATGGCACATACGTATAATATACGTCGTATGCTCTTATGTGGAGAGCAGCTCCGCACGCACGGACGAACATAGAAAAAGTGATTACCATCTTCTTTTCCCAACGGGGTAAAACAAGATTATTAACACTCAGTATGGGACTTGAACCTGAAAACAGGCTTTTTTCCCTCAGAACAAAAACTACCTCCAGTTCTTTGCGGAAATAAATGACTCTGAAACTTAATTAATAAGACTTACAAACGACAGAATTCTCACGGCAATTGGAAGAAGTCAACATACATAAAAAGAGAAATACAGATCCCCCAGACCTATGTGACCACAGTTATAAATGAATAAATAAATAAATAAACGTACCCCACTTAAGAGCATATCCCCAATCATGTATCCCCAAAAGTCTGCTAAACTGACGGGTTGGCCTATTCTCCTTTTCAACAATATTCTGTCCAGGTAACGGTAAACAGTTTGGGGTGTCCGCTGCCATATCGGAGTGGCACTAATGTTTTCCTTCAGCTCATCTTCCATGTCCCCCGGATGCTTATTGGGCCAGTCAGGGTGAGAGTAGAGTGTAGAAATGTACCTGGAATGCAAACAATTTCACAATCGAGTATCTTTTTTTAGGTTTGTATTTTAAGGTACCTCAGCGTATTACTATTGTATAACGCCGTGACAATCACAACAAGGAACCTTACCCAGGACTACACCAATGTAAATGATGAGGCTAGATCCCATGGTAGGATTCGAACCTGCATTCGTTTGGTTGCTGGTCCGACATTCTAACTCACGCTACCGTCACCTAAATGAGTGTATACAGTTTCCATCCATATTTATGTATATAAATATTCCTAAGAATGTATCAAACATATTTTTATCAAAAGAGTACACTTCATAACATCCTTGCTAATCGTGTCGCAAATGAAATTACCCAACATCTGGAGCTCCAAATTATGGATCACTGCCATCTCACCTCTGTCTGCGTTGGTTCCAGTCTCGGGCTTGGCCAATGTAGGTACGTGAGAAAGCTTGTCAGTAGCTTCTCGTGGGTCGGTGGTTCTTTCCGGTGTTTTCCCGTGTTCTTCCTCCACCATTTATACTGGCCGCCATGTACAGCATATCTTGTACTGAAAATGGCTTTAAACCCTACAACAACAACAAATTACCCAACATCTACTTTTCACTCCAGCCAAACCAACATAAAACAGAAATGAAGGTCATGTTGTTCATTGTTTCAAGCTGCACTTTTATGGTAGGGATAGTGGCGGTTCAATACGTAGCGTGCCAAGCTTGCTACCGGAATGTTGCTGGTATGATTTCTGTCCAGACCAGGTCCGCTCTCTTGGCAAGGCACTTCCTATTATTATTATTATTATTATTATTATTATTATTATTATTAAATAGAATGCCGACTATCATTTAAACTTCTATCTTTGTTTGATTGTTGCTAATTCATTTTTTAAATCATTCAATACTATGTGAATAAATTAATGTTACAAGCAAATTATGTTGACGATAATGTAATTTTAGCTATAACGATTTTGTATGATGAACCTCGAAAAAACTCTTCTGTTTTTTTGTATTCACTTGTTCGGCACGATATAACCTTTCTTGTGTTGATGTACCATCAAACACCAATCATCCATACATGGAAATAGTTTATTCAAAATCGTCTAAAATGTCTATTTATATACGCAGCCACTACATTCGCTGTTTGTGAATATATTATCTTCAAATAGCCACAAAAATTGTTTTTGGAGTTTCCAGCAATTTGAATATAATTTTTAGGTGTATTAGTCGTAACTTTTGCTGTTTGGCACACCTTTTTTATGGTTTTTCCCATGCTATTAATGCGGTAAACAATTGGAACCGCGCCGTGAAATTTGGCAGACTACGTGCAAACGTGTGGGACTGCAACGGGATCAGTCGAAAACAAAATTTAAGGTCTATAAAGCCACTGTTTTGCCGACCCTGCTGTATGCTTGCAAAAACGGGACAGTTTACAGACGCCATGCCAATAAAAAATTAATCATTTCCACATGGGCTGCCACAGGAAAAGGATAACGATAAGAATGTAGGCAAGGTGAAAAACACTGAGATTATCGCACTCTGCTGACGAAATCACAGTTGAGACAGGCAGGCCACGTAACCAGGATATCAGACGAACGACTACATAGGTTGATATTCTCCTGAGAGCTAAAGGAGGGAAAGCAATCTAAGAGTTGTCAGTAGAAACACTTCAAAGTCTCCCTCATATCATCCCTGAAGCACTTCAACATTGACCCTGAATCTTAGGAAGATCGCACACAGGTTCGCTCTACCTGGCGGAGTCGCATCCATACTGAAGCAACAGATTATGAACGGATGACAATTGCAGAGGCAGTGCAGAAGCGCGAGCAGCTGAAACCTCAGACCAGCAACGCCTCCTCTAATGATCAAGCAAACGCTATCGGCATATCCTGCCAAGTGTGCCACATATCGGCATATCCTGCCAAGTGTGCCACAGATTATACAGAATACAAATTGGCTTGATCAATCTCCCACTTACGCAAAGAAACCAAATCAGTTAGTAATGGCATGGTCATCTTCTAATCTGAGCGACGAACAAGACAAAATTTGTAAAGGCAATATGTAATAAAGCGATATAACATGGGGTAATTTAGTGTCTTATGGAGAGATAGAATGGGACGGTGGAGGACGAGGGTGAGAAGAGGGGAGCCTGACATTGTTAAAATTGTTCAATACGCCTTAGAAACCTACCAAGAAGATCCCGATAACCCGCCTAGATATGTAGTGCACTGTAAAATTCCGGAATCGACCAGGGCTTTTGTCACACCATGTAGTCCAACCATGGCCCGGAAACCTCCACCAGATCCAATCACGCTGACAGTTGGTACCTGCCAGTATGTAAGTATACTACATGTATATGAATAAATCTTATGGCAACATATGGCTGATTTTACTTATTATTGTAGTCAAGGTAAAGGATATGCAATTCTAAGATAATTTTGAATGTATTAAACTTACAATAGTGATCATCTTTTTCATAAAAGCACTCTTTTGTAAAACAAACTTTCTGTTTCTTTAATCATTCAGTTTCACTTTTGAATCTTCAATTTTAATAGCATCAGTGAAATATATATGTATCTTGTCGATGACATATATATATGAATCGTCTCGAAAACATGTATAAGTACCTTATGGAAAACATGTATGTTTACCGTATCGATGACATTGATATGGTGTGTGTGTGTGTGTGTGTGTGTGTGTGTGTGTGTGTGTGTGGGTGGGGGTGGGGGGGGGGTTGGATCATTAACATAGCTTTAACAATTTTCCAGTCAAATCGCTACGATGTCTGCAGTGTGACAGTTTATAGTGATGTCTAACACTGGGGCATCGTGCCGCAGACATGTAGCATGATGTCCCTGCCAGTCACATTATCCTGAAACCAGGCCGACCAGTCCTAACACAAAACTCTTAATGCTGAGCGCCAAGCGATGCAGCTGCTAGTACCATTTTTAAAGTCGTTGGTATGACTCGGCCGTGGTTAGAATCGCTACCTCCCGCATCCGAGGTATACGCTCTAACCACAAGCCCACCGGAGCGGTCCATTTATATGGGCTTTATCAATGACAGTTTTATTTACCTTACAACTCCAAATCAAACATAAAGAAACCTATTTATTCTTTCCAAGATAAGAAAAATTAAACAAGAATCAACAAAGAAAAAAATGCTAAGATAAGAAGACCAAAATAATAACATAATCTGGATAGGCTTAATTCCAGGCAATATGTCTTAGTTTACTCTTATCGTACTTAGACCCTTGTCCCAAAGTTCCATTGAGTTTTACGAAAGCCAGTAACCCACTAATCGAAATATACATGTACGCTTTATTTTATTTCCAAAATTTCGAAAATATTCTCAAGTTTAGTAATATCTCATTAATATACTTCAATCCGATAAATGTTGTACATACAGAAACAACATAAAGTTGGTTAACAGTTTGGTTCTGGACTGTGGATATTTGAATATCATTGGCGTACAAATAGAACTATTGGACATTAGAATTTCAACGTTTGCTTATCCTTTGCCTATAACTATGGCTATTGGGCATTAGGATTTCCTACGTTTGCATATTTTTATATTTCATATTTGAATCTTCAACTCGGTAGAATCTAGAAAGTAAGCTCCTATGGGTGCTTATTTTAATAAAGTAAAACTAAGCGCACATGGCTACTAATTTTGTAAGTAAACGTAAGAACATATGCTGGCATATAAATATCTAAGTCTAAGACGTAACATTTGATGGTTATCATGATATAATTACGTGAATTAATGTGAATATTTATCTGTATTTTAATTGCCTTATCTTTCCTTCTTAAGTCAGTCATATTTATGTCATGAATTTGTAATATGGTCGATAATCTTGAATACAGTCGAAAAGCTTTAATATGGTTGATATGTTTAATGGCGTCGATAATCTTTAATATGGTCGATAAGCTTTAATATAGCCATTATGTTAAATATTACTGATAAGTTTAATGTGGTCGATAAGTTTTAATACGGTCGATAAACTTAATTATTATCAATAAGTTTAATGAGGTCAATAAGCCTTAATATGATTGATAACCTTTAATATGGTCGATGATCTTTAATCTGGTCGTTAGGTTTAATGTGGACGATAAGTTAAATGTGATCGATAAGCTTTAACTTAAATATAGTCTATAAACTTATATATCGTCGATAATTTTTTAATATGGTCGATAAATTTAATGTGGTCGATAAAATTAAATAAGTTTAAATATGAAAATTTTACAATTAGTCATCTTGTGAGGAATTCCGCTGATAATTTTACGATAGTTACCATTTGAAAAATAAGCATTTATATTTGTATCCATATATATATATATATATATATATATATATATATATATATAGTATATATATATATATATATATATATATATATATATATATATATATATATCCAATATTATTTCAAAATTATACATTTAAATCGTTAACTCCTAAATATAGGTGCAGGCCTGGCAATGAGTATAAATATCATTCATTTCGCCAAAGTTATTCTTCTTTGCCATTTGAACTTTTTTTTACCAAAACGTATTTCACCGTGTTCGTGCATTTTATTTAGTATTAAATTCTTTGCACTTTCATTTCTCCCAAAACATTTAGCCAAATGCAAATGTTCCTTTTCTTCGTTTTTTTTTCCCCAAGTACATCAATTATATTTCTCACAATATAAAACTGATGATCAACAGACTAACCCCGCATACTTTTTGACATTAGAAACCCCACTATCCAAATATTTCGACACTGGACATTCGAAAATCAAATGTACAAATATAAGAACACTGGACATTCAAAACCCCAATATCCAAGTATATGGACACTGGACATTTGAAAATACCATTTACAAATATGTAAACACTGGAGTTTCAAAGTCGATTATTTTAATTTGTAGAAAACGGGACCTTTAAACATCGGAAATTCGATTAGTTAGTCAGTAATGTCTTTCGCCTGACAGTGATGTCACGCCCATGGCAGCTAGTTTGGAAAACGCACTGTGAGCTTCTGTGTTTGATTGGACTCTTTATATCGGCGCTGTCAATAATAGGCCAAAAATAGGATGCTTTTGTCATAGAAATTTGGATACTAGTTTCCCTGGTACCCGGCATAGGACCGTGACAAGTAAAATTTATGTTTACAACCGATATCCAGATGACTATCACTACCATCTCTGAAAAGGCACGAAAATGTAATTTTTACCCATCATGCGCCGCACTGACGCGAGTTTTCCAACCAATAACCACAGTTCAGGATGGAGTTTCCAAACAAGCCAGTATGAAAATGGAGTCACCACTGTGCGAACGACGTCACTGATATTAACCAACTGAGAACACATTTCACTAGATTTCTTCCATCTCACGCATATCAAAAGTGTGACGCAGTTGTCATTGAAGATGCAATTATTAAAATGTCCCAAATCCAATATTCCACTAATTTCACGATGGGTCGTCAATGCCCGTGCACAACGAATATACAACTAAGTATCACTTCGACACGTTGATATTTCAAGATCACGTTTTCCATATGATATCAATGAAACAACTGACTGCGATTAGTTGTCACATTTTTGTAAGTTACAGAAGAGATCTATGTCCACCCTTCTCGTAGAAGAGAGAGCAGCAGAGAGGGTGAACAGACCACTTTTAGGATTAAGACAAATTTGGTCTCAATTATATCAACTATTTGATACAAATTATGGTCTCAATTATATACTAGTAAGACAGACCCCGTTCTCTTACATACTGTTGGTCTCACCCTCTCTGCTGCTGTAATTAAATTACCGTTATATCAATAATGATTGGTGAAGCTCACTCAGCTAGACTAGCTCTAGAGCGATTAGAGGCAATTAAGAAATATCTTCCTGTCCGTGATTCTGTCAGACAAAAATTACAAGCGCGTCAGGAGTCTCAGCTGGAATTTGCAGAAGGTTCAGAACAATTATTTAAACCAATTACACAACCTACAAGAAAATTGTTGCAGCAACTGAGGCAACACAAAAAGCTATTGAAACATTGCCTGCCGATATTGCTGGGCGTCTTCGAGCAACTCGACCACCACCCAGGCAACTTCCTCTACCACCACTTGAAATTCAACCACAACCTGAACCACCAAAAACCAAAACCAAAATAGTAGATAAATTCACACCTGAAGGTATTGCCGGTATCAAAGACCCAAATCAATTAATAAGGATTGCCGCGTATGGATATTGTCAAAGAGAAAAATATGTGAAATCTGAATATATTATTACGTTGAAATCTGGCGATTGGGTCAAGGATATGTATCGTATTACTCATGATATTCCACAGATTAGATCTGTGGAAGATGTTAATCGGTTTGATATTTTTAACCAGGTAGTGAAAGAATATATTGAACAAGTAAAAGAAACAAGAAAACAAAAAGAAGAAGAAATGAAACAGGAACTTGAAAAAGCAAAAGCAGAAAGGAAATTAAAATCAAGGAAGAAAAAAAACAGTGGAAACAACAGGTGAGAAAGAAGAATTGCAGGATGCCCCCGCTACTGAAAGTAGCGCCACTGGAAGTGGTATTGGTACAGGTACCAGGGGAAGTGGTCTTGTTACTCCATGTCCCGGTAATGTCCTTGCTGACGTGGACAGATTAGAAATTCTGATTGGCGGAAAACGAGCTGATAATAATTCTCCAGAAATCATTAATGAAGCAGCTGCTATTTGTCAACGATTATTTACAGGCGGTATCATGGATGCTAATGTGTATGGTCCCATGGTCCCTCAACGATGAAATCGCTGATGATTATTTCAGTGATTAAACAGTTAGATATAATTACTATAATGATCATACATGTTGCTCAACGTGGACCAACTATGGTCAGGGTGATAAATTCGAGATTACCTACATATAAAACATTCTACGGAGATGGACTCGGTGATGTTGTTCAGGGTTTATTCAGAAGGATAGCTCCGAAGGCAATACTGAAAGCAACTATGAATGAAAGCTATTGACGTTGTTCGTGAAAAGGGTATTGGTGCTGTTGGCGATGTTGCCAGCAAAGCATTTTCAGCAATCAAGGATAGACTAGCACGATTAATACGATGAAAACCTCAGCCAGTAAAATTACCCAGCACTGACGTTATGCCTGCAAATGTTAGTAAAATAATAAATCAAGCCGCAAATCAAAAATTAGCGTCATTGGCTGGTGAAAAAGAAAAAAATATAACCGCTAGTCTGGTAGCAGGAAGTGGTTTTCGTGTTAAACGATAACAAATATAATAAGGATGTTCAAACGCATATCTGATCCTGCATTTGACATGGATGCACCGGTTCTCAAAGATGAATCAGTACGTGATTATCAATATTATTCTTATGACGCACGTGTACCTGACGAGCGTGGAAGAATTGAATTACAAGTTCAGGATACAAGCAGATATTTCTTACCTGCTGAGGCATTCATTGAAGTCGAAGGTAGACTTTTAAAATTAGATAATACGGATTATGGAATTGGTGATCGAGTTGGTTTTGTCAATAATGGTATTATGGCGTTATTCAAAAGTGCCTCATATAACATTGATGGACGAGAGATTGAGATTTGTCATAACGACATCGACGTTGCCACAACGATACTTGGTCTCGCAAGATACAGCGATGATTACTCAAGATCAGCTGGTCCATCAGTGATGTTTGTCAAAGACACAACTGATCATCCAGAAAACAGAATGTAACATTAAATGCAGCTGGGGACACAGTTGTATCAACGAATGAAAATTTCAACTTGGGATTCGCATTACGTCGAGCATTGCTGGGCGAAGATGAAAGATTTTCATGTGCAATTCCATTGTCACACATTTTTGGATTCTGTAGAAATGTTAGAAAGGTTATTTTTGGAGCCAAGCACACAATTGTACTCGTACGAAAAATTACCGACGATGATGCAATATGGCACGTTGAAGGAGCTAACGCAGGTGCAACTGCGGCACTTCATGGTAAAGTAATACTCACAAAATTTTCACTGTGGATGCCAACAATGACACCGTCGTTAATCGAAGAACAAAGGTTACTTTCTTTTGTGGACAGCGGTGGTAAATCAACATTGTCATGTCTAACAATGACCACAGATTCCATCCATAGTAACATTAATTGTTTATTCACGTGGCAAATAGCATCACAGCATGGTGTCTCTGCACCACAACATATATTTGTTGCACTTCAAGATGTTACGCGAGTAAACTCACAAATAAAAAGTATTATGATATTTCACAAACTCGGCGTTACTGAGGTTTCTTTGAGAATAAATGGACATCAAGAACCAGCCGAGGATATTTTGTTAAATTTTGAACAAAACAATGTTGCACATGCGTATCTTCGTCTGATGACGTTCATGGGACGTGATCAAAATGTTGATACTGGTTTACAAATATCTCATCGGGATTTTACAACGCTGTGTCCGATCTATTACTTTTCGCTGGAACACTTGGATTTATCTAGGCAATCTGTCGTTGATATACACTTCGAGCTCGTGTTACGCGAGGAACTATTGCTAATTACAGAGCAATCGCCGTCATACTCAGAGATAAGACAATGTTACTTGAAGGTGTTGGTGGCCGCATGAGAGTCATTGTTGTGCCAGTAGAAAACATGTAATTAGATCATGAATAAAATTATAAATGTCATATCATCATGCTAGTGTCAATCTGATTCCTGGTCAGATTAAAATACTGCAGTCGGCATCAGCGAAAAAATGTGGAGTAAAAATATCACTAGCGCGAGAACAAATCGGAGGTGGTGCAAGTAAACTATCGCTGAGAGAACACCAGATGAATTATTTCAATAAAGCAAGACAATCAAAGACCGGCATACGCGTAAATCTTTCTGCGGGTGCCATCAAAAACATTGCTAAGACGAGTGGTATATTTCCACTTCTTGCAGCTATTCCAGAAATAATAGCCGCTGCAGCCCCAGCAGTTGCAAAAGCAGCTGCGTTAGGTGCAGTTGGAACAGCTGCTGGAATGGCATTAAAGAAAGCAACAGGAAAAGGAATAAAAAAAGGGAAAGGTTCTGAGACTTCCAGGAACTCAATACGGGAAAGGATTTAGAATTCCAGGGACTCGTTGATTTTCCCGTTGTCCAATTTTGATTTACTCGATGCTGCTACGCGATTATGTATAAAAAATTTCAGAGGTGTTTTTATGCGTGATCAATTACCACACAAACCAAACAACGTTGAAACCGGAATAATCAACCTCGATAAAAACTGGCCGTGGTACTCATTGGATTGCATACGCAATTGATCCACGTGGAGTTATTTATTTCGATTCGTACGGACTGGCACCACCAAAAGAATTTTTAAAGTATGTCAGCGGCGATATTCCAGTCTGGGTTTCAACGTTACCAACACAAACATTAAAGGATCCACCAATATGTGGCCGTGAAGCACTAGCAGTACTTGATGCTGTATCAAGATCAGCGAAACCACCTGATAAAGCTGTACATGAATACACGAGTAACGCGTACACGAGTTCTGTTTTAAATAATTGCTAATCATATAATGGTTGATATTTACGGAAGATCTTCTTCTATCTCTGACAGGAAGAAAAGTAGAGATGATATCGATTTATCGAAGTATGCCACCAAAGACGATCTTGCTGATATTATGAATTTGTCTGGAGTTGACAGAGATGAAGTTGTTATTTTTCAGGATAAATTCGGTGTTTTAAAGACAAGTAACATTAAGTGGATCGACATAATTCGTAGAGTTCTCGGCGCTACCACGGACAACAATCCAGTATTTACTGACGGCGGCAGAATCAGAAATTCAAATGTATCAATCGCAACTATCAGAGATGAAATTAAGAAAAGTGTTACTGATCGTTTAAAATCCACCAGTGATACAAAGACAGGTGAACTCAACATGAATGGAAAGAAAATGTTGTTTTAAGAGAAACAGCCGGCGATGAAGATACCGCAACAAAGAAATACGTGGATGATGAAAATATTTCTACCGATGATAAAATAAATACACTACGAGCCGAATATGACGTTCATGTAAATATGTTTTAAATACTCGTAGAAATTTTCAAAAACTTAATAAAACCGCTGAAGATTTCTTTGGAAGTCCACCAACCATTGACATAAATCTCACCGGCATAAACACGAGACTCAACGATATTGTCAGTGGAATTCCTAATATCGTTCAAAAAACTAATCTCGTTAAAATTCCACACAAACAAATTAGCAGTATCGTGTACACAGTAGCATCAGGATCATCAACGTGGACAAGGCAAAATAACACTATCAAACATACCGCGACGGTTACTGGTCAACCTACAACATTTCTGGAACTGTGTCTGTTGTATTAAATAAAGATACCGAAGAAATATTTATACTGGAACCATCCGATAAACAAAAATAACCACAGCGTCTTACTGGCGGTGTCTGGAATTTGTAGATGAAACACCTCAATTAATTACTTGATATAGTATAATGATAGACTTTCAGCGATATAGATACAATCAAGCATGTGCGTGGCAAACTAAACTAAAAAATATCATCGACGATTACACAATAAAAGTGAAAAAATATCGAAGACGCGTGGTTGTCGTTGACATAGTTGTCTATTCAGTTTCTGCGCTCGTTGCTGGAACCGGTGTAATATTATCAACACTGACAGCGTCATTGATCGCGCCTGTAGTTGTTAACGATTATCGTTTCATCCACAACAACGTTAGCAGGTATTTTTAACATTATCGCAAAGAAAATAGATACATGCACAAATGCAAAATTAAACGAATATGTGGTAAACTTACACACAGCAACAACAGTATATTCCAAACTATGATCGCTGATCTCGTCGTAGTTCAATGTTGAAAGAATAGCCGATCAAGAATTTAGCGCGATGGTAAAAAACTACAATGAAGTATTTGACGAAAGTATTGAAGAAATCAGGGATTTAGAATAATAATAGTATAATAATGACTGAATCTGTGACAACGTCACGGGAATTATCACAGCAAATCGTCACTAATACCGCTCCGGTAAGAACTACAATGATATCAGCGAGTTCAACTACTTCTGAATTCAGTATTAATTTTCCAACTGCAATTCCAGCAAAAGAAATTGCATTAGCGCAATTACGGGTTTATAATAGTTGGCCAAATATCAGGTCGAAATCATTTGGTGGTCTTCCGCCGAATAATTCGCTGGTGTTTGCAAATAAAAACAAACCGGATGGAACTCCTGATTGGCAAGTAGTCAGTATTCCATCGGGCAGTTATCAAATCGAACAGATCAATGAAGAATTCCAGCGGCGGAGTCAATCTATCACAGGAAAAGAATCAAAGATTGCCATTACAGTTCATGAGCCAACGTTATCATCGGCCATCGAAATATATTCACAGGATTACGCCGTTGACATTTATTAAAGTTCGATCAGATCAGTGTTAGGATGGCCTGAGATTCCACCGGCGGGGACGTTGACGCTGCCACCAGAACCACGCCAAGATGAATTTCTCACGACGGAGCAAAAATTCATTATCGAAATAATCATCCGTGGTACATTAATGTATTTTTCGTCAGTACCGCTAGTGCAGATTTAGATTTACAAAATATCCTTGCCGCTGCATTACAGCCAATGATAAATGAATCTACGGGACATTTACTAATATTAAAAATTCAATCGCTGATTTGATAAAAAATTACAACGAGGACATAAAAAGGAATATCATAGAATCAATCCAACATCTGAATCAAATATTAGCTGATTTCGAATATACCAAAAATGTCATATTCGAAAATTTTAATGAAAAAATCACGAATTCAGCAAGTGTAGAATACGTACTTGAATACATTGAAAATTTGTATAAAAAAGCATCGATAAATTAAAACCATCATTAATTGATCTTGTCAAGGAAAACTTTCCAAAAGTTCTAGAATCATGGAAAATATAACTCCACCATCAAGTATTCTCAGACACAACAACGATCCGTACGGTGGAGGTCGTCATGTCTCACCGGGTATCGTCGCGATAACATCAATGATCGCGGTCAATCTAGCATATGATGTCATTGATGGTAGTTATCAAGTTGACGCTGAAAAATCCAATCAAGCCCAACAAGGATATATTTTATATTCATTTACCCCTCAAGTACCCCCAGGCTATTTGATTGTATCAGAACCAATCAATGTTGTTTATTTAAGATGTCATAGTCCGCTTTTATCAAAGATACATTTCAAACTTACTGACCAAGTTGGACACTTGCTCGACCTTAGGTAAGAGATGTTACTTATAAAACTGTATCTGCGTTAGTAGAATGTGATCGTAGATCTCATCGCAGAAAACACCAAGGAAAAATAAATCTGTCCCTTAACTAAGTCAAGGATAAAATAACTTTTTTTTACCCTTGATTTTATCCTTGACTTAGTCCGTCATTATATCCTTGACTTCGTCAAGGGGGTCAGAAATGAATTATCCATCTTGTCTCAGTCCCGTGACTATGTCACGGAAAACGTTACAGGTGACACGATTGATTTCGTTGTCGACGTCACTACAGTCACTTTCACCATCGGTGCTAATAGCACCGGAGTCACACTCGGCGTTATCTTTCGCCAGTAACTCTTCCGCAACTTCATTCGCAGACATAATATCTCTCAGCTGTTTTATACGAGCGTGTACAAGTCTTTTTGTTTCGTATTCGTGAGATAATTCTGACCTAACCTTTTCGATGTACCGTGAAAGGGGAACTAATAATTTCACCTGCGAATCTGTAGTTGCTGCCAGCAATTGTAACATCACCTGTTGGATTAACTTTATGAATCTATAATCGGAGGGCAGCGTATACCTATTTTCGGATTTCCGAAATTGTAATGATTCAAAATCACGCATTATTTTTTCAGGATCAAGTTCAGATATTATTATGCCGTCTTGTTGTAATTGCTTAATAGCAACAATAATAGCACTAATATTTTCATGATTTATTAGATAATAAATATTTGTTTAAATAAAAATATATTTCTGAGTTAACATAAAAGTATTTCTGAATTGATGTAAATAAAAATATATTTCTGAGTTAATATAAAAATATATTTCTGAATTAATATATTTCTGAGTAAATATAAAGATATATTTCTGAATTAATATAATATAAATAAATAAAAATATATTTCTTAATAAATATAAAGATATTTCTGAATTAATATATTTCTGAATTAATATAAATAAATAAAAATATATTTCTGAATAAATAAAAATATATTATGAATAAATATATTTCTGAAATAATATAAATATAAATAAATAAAAATATATTTCTAAATAAATAAAATATATTTATGAATAAATATAAATATATTTCTGAATTATTATAAATGTAAATAAAAATATATTTCTGAATAAAGATAAAGATATATTTCTGAATCAATATAATAGAAACAAATAAAAATATATCTCTGAAAAAATAAAAATATATTTCTGAATTAATATAACTATAGTTCGGAATTAATATAAATATATTTCTGAATTAATAGAAATAAATAAATAAATAAAAATATATTTCTGAATAAATATAATATAATATAAATAAATGAAAATGTATATCTGAATTAATAAAAATATATTTCTGATATAATAAATACAAAAATAAACAACAGCTATGATGATCGGTCAACCATTCCACGGGGTCCCTTCATTGCCAGTAAAGCCTTTACCATAAGGTCCTAAGAGTCCTTTCATTGGTGCCTTTGTTATGGCATTTTTCATTTGGAAGGCCTTTCCTTATGGCCCACAGGCACTCTTCATGGCTAAGGTCTCCCTTATGACCCACAGGCACCTTACGAGGATTTTTCTTTCTGAATGTCCTTGTGTGGGGTACCCTTCAGTGAGGTCACAAGGTCACGAGCTCACATCATCCTGTTGTTTATTTTGGGGAAGTTCCAGTTTTTCATGTACACTCCCCCAAAATCAAACCCGGGGCGAGTGCAAGAAACACTCACCACGTTGTTTGACGTGGCGAGAGGAGGTGTACACAGGGGAACTTGCACAATTATATTCGAAAATTGGCATCCCAGGGCCAAACCACCGACAATGTCAGTCATGGGTTTCGAATTCAAGATCTCTAGTATGAGAGCCAGACGCGCTAATCACTACACTATGAGCTTCGGTTAGAAATATATGTTTAAAAAATAATTATATAGTTACCTAGCCCTGACTCTGTCAACGGCGATAAGTATATACACCAGATTCTGTGATTATCATTGTTACGTATGGGGGCTCGTCCAGGATATAGGAAATTGGCTGATATATGAATTTGGCTCCCAGTTTCGTTATGTTACGTATCGGCTCGTTCAAAGTAACACAAAGAAAGAGTGACTACAACAAGCTTGTAAATTTTAACAAAAATAATTTATTTCCCTAGAAAACACGGTGAAAAGGTAAATAGATAAAACAAGACTTACGATTTACGAAGAAGATCCAAAAATTTGTTCTAAAGTAGTGAAAACACATAAGTCCTGTGAATAAACAGTTCTAATTTGATATAGTCTGAATCTCAGTTCCGTTCCAAGATGGCGGATGATGACGTCAGACGAAGGCTAACACAAAATGTCCAGAATTTTCACTGTGAATCACAATTTGTATTGTTCTGCTCCAATTTAGAAATAATTTCAACAAATGTCTTTGTCCAAAGCCAGTAGGGTTGTTCTCCAGGGAAAATAATTATTTAGAAAGTAGATAAAGTACAGCTACCACCACTAACAATACACATGTTGTTCTACATACGTACGAACGAACAACTCTTTCCAGCACAGGAATACCTTTTCCTTAAGGTATTAGAAACTCTACAAGATGTTATGATGTGACTCTCAACCATGACTGCCTACGACTCAATATTTCTTACAGGTAACTGAGCATTTAAAACAAGCCCATACGTCATTTCATGCACACATGCACGAAGTCCACGTGTGATTTCGAAATCACACCTGGGCATTACAAAAGCGTAAACAAGTATAATTAGTAATGACGTAGTCACAGCCAATCATTTACACAGCTTTTCCCGACTGTTTACTTGCAACGACAAACTATCATACAAAAATCGTGCTCACACGAGTCACATTTACGTTTTAAATAAATACGATGTTTCTAACAAACTATTAGACCCATGCAAACATAATCATCATCATAATAATAATTATATTTAATGATATAAAAATAAAATAAAAATGAAACAAAAGAATTAGAAAGAAATCAAATTTTAACACACATGTAATTTAACTACAGGGTCGTAACAATCATATACTACCAGATTTCTGAATAAAATAAATCGCGAAAATCTGCAATTTTGCACATTTCTGCCATTTCTGACATGGTTAAGATACTGTATTCTCAGGCTAACAGAACTGTGTTAGTAAATGCGTTGGATCGATACTATTCTGGTTCTATCCGCATGCAGTCTTGACAAAAAAAAAATCGATAATTACCCCACACACGGCTTATGTTGTTGTTGTTGTTGTTGTTGTTGTGGGGCTTAATGCCATTTTTCAGCACACGATAGGCTATACATGGCGGCCAGTATTAATGGTGGAGGAAGAAACCGGGAAATCCCCGAAAAGAACCACCGACCCACGAGAAGCTACTGGCAAGCTTTCTCACATATCCACATTCGCCGAATTCTAGCCTCGAACCCACGCAGACAGAGGTGAGATGGCAGTGATCCGTAACGGAGAGCGCTTTAGACCACTCGGCCACTCGGGGCCCCACACGGCTTATGTGAAATCTGTGAAATCTACTATAGCGCGGTTCGCCGTGATTTTATCACGGAATTCAATATCATCTTGAAAACGTCAAAGAATAAAATCACGGAATTGAGATTTTTGTGCTTGATCATATGAAAGTAGATTTCTCAGACTTCAGTGTTTGAGGGAATAGACATATATATTACTGAATATAAATGTGTGGTCATGTACGCAGTGCAAGGGAGACAACTGCTTAATTAATCTATCAGAGAGGACAGAGTTATCTCGCTTCGTCAGACAATGATAGTACTGTTATTTGTTTTGCTCAGAGATGGCAACGTACTTAAAAATTAGCCGCTGATTTATTATTTGAGTGATCGGCGGTTCAGAGGATATTTTTTGTTTTATCAGCGAGTTGTCGTTTGATAAATTTGTCTCGCAATCGTCGCCGCGTTCCTTCATCCCGTGGTATATATATGACTGAACTTAATCGCCGTGAAAAACCATTACCGTAATGTTTGTTAACAATGTTGATGATATCCATATCGTACTTCTCGCTGATAGTAATATTAGTGCCAGGAGGTAAAGTATCGGCAAGACGAATTTGTTCGTCGTCGCATGATAAAATGAATATTTTTCTCTTCATATATATCCTTTCTTTGTTTAAATAATAAAACTTGTAGAATTTTTTTTTTTTTTAATTTTTTTTAATTTTTTTTTTTTTAATCGTAGAACGTTGAAACCAGTCACAAAGATCCGGGTTATTTTTCCTCGCCACGATAGAACATTTATTTAGTCATTCTGAGGTCTTTATGTTTGATGGATAAGTGTGATAAATATAATATTTATATATGATTTGTGTATTTTCGCCAAACAATGATTGTTTTATTCAGAAATGGCAACATACTTAAAAATTATCTATTCATCGTATGTAACTGAATACGAAGATTTGGTTATTTTATCTGCAACACGTTGTATTGAAGGTATGCAAGCACCAAAATACTTACCAGCCGCATACATCGATGTGAAAGTTATTTCTTCACCTGTCTCTGTATCTGTGGATATAACCGACCTAGGAGTCTTGAAACTAATACCAGTATTTCCATATGCATTATTCTAACTGTGTAACAACCCGTAGGTTACATAAATTACTATCTTTCGGGTTTGAATCAATGTGATCGATCACAAGTCTGTCTTCAATGACCCCATGAAAACATTCGAATACGAATCTATGTGAGTAATGCATTTTATTCCCAGCACGGAATTTTAGATAACCAGCACCATTGTCAGAAACGACTGGATTTTTTAATCTGCAGTTTCTGATGACACCATCACGAGACGCTTCATACTTCTTGATGATGGGATGTTTCACAAATTCATTTTGCTCAGTTATATATAATAATATTATTTGTCTAAATAATTATCTTGAAAATTTGGCGAGATAATCTTCAGCGGTTTTTATGGGGGATTCACCTCACAAGTTTTTATCATAATATCGTTTCAGCTCTCTGTATCTTTTACCACCACACTGTACGCACAACTGGGTTTTTCCTCGTACATCAACACCGCATCGTAAACACAGTATCTGTCCTAGACTCCCTCTGCGAAAGCTTTGCATCTGGACACCACAGAATTCATTTACGCATGATTTATTAGAAGAAAGAGAAAATCCTATCGTTAACCACCTGCATTTGTTCTTTGCTTGTGTCATTATATATATATATATATATATATATATATATAT
>JAECUM010057338.1:0-11750 GCA_016617855.1 Megalonaias nervosa
ATCTGCTTTTATGTATGTTCTTCGTACCTTTTCCAAAGACAGTTGATCATCTAGGATACAAGCAATCAATTAAAACGCGCCGTCAAGAATTCTTAAAAATGATCCCAAAGAAACAAAAGCAGATTTCGAGTATTAACTTTTATAATTACTTTTCCACATGAATCACAAAAATTGTCAAAGACTGAACTTACACGGCCTGTTGCTTTTCGATATTCCTTGTCACCCATACTTATTACCTGTTACACTCAACGAACAATCGTAAAACTCCTGATTATATATAGCAATAAGACTATTTAAGTAGCGTAGCTATTTTTACTGGCACCACGATCATAAACATGTCTGAAAATGATGGAGAAATCAGGCATTAGCTAGTGTAGATTGCAAACCGAAATTAAGTGACAAGCGAAATTTGAGTGCAGCGTCTGTTAGGGAAATAGACTTCAAGCCAGCCAACATACAAAACTCACGTCTGAATGCAAAGATGAACAAAAATGGCAGCCAAAATTCTTACAAGTAAACTCACAATCATTGAAATATGTTGTTTAATGACATTGGAGCGTTCTTTCATGTTGCATAGTAGCTACACCCTAGCAATATTTACTGTATCATCAATCCGTGAACTGTTAACGAAAATAAACGTATCTTCATTTTCGCACGAAACATTCTTTAATTTGACCTGATACATAATCTAAAGCATTGTAGATACAGCTTATCGGTATAAAAGTTTCTGCCCTAAAATTATTGTAAAATTTAACTTCTTTAATCAATGTAGTAATTCAACCGTTGTAATCATCCACACCCGTGACTATACAATGTTTCCACTTCACTCGTGAGATATTTTCTTTTATCTACTCAAGAACCATAGATATCCTCTGTGTGTGTGTGTGTGTGTGTGTGTGTGTGTGTGTGTGTGTGTGTGAATAGAATAAAGGCTCTGCCCGTAAGTGGGGGAATTAAGTGGAGTCTACCACACACACCATGTAGTTATTCCATGTAAAAAAAAAGTAAATTAATCAAAGATTATGATATATGCGACCGGTGACAATGCTGACGGTCTCTAAAGCTTTAATGCTTCCGAAAAAAGAGGACCATATTCTGTTGTGAAATAAAATCAATCGTACCAGCCCTATTTCCCTAACGAACAAGAATCAAACTATAAAAAAAAAATAATAATTGCTTCGTAAATATTTGTTTTGTGGCAGATGAATGGTCAGTTTTGTTAGTTTAGGATTGCACAGGTCCTAAGTTCTTTCGCATGGGTTTGAGGTCAGATGTGTCAAACGTATCTACTCCGATACACGTGATTGTCAGTCTGATAGTCAACCCGTATGTAGCAAATGCTTGAAAAGAGTTCCGAGTCATCCAAACTTACGATTCGAGTATTATCTCCTCTACCTTTTTGTCTTCCAAGGTTTCAGAAGCAACTCCATTCATATCGTTTCAGTTATCTTTTTCTGCTTTACGTAATTTGTTAAGACACCACCAGCAATCACACTTATGTGTTAATGTATCTGAAAATATTATAGTCCAGATCTGCTGGCGCAATGAATTTCGTCATTTCGTTAAATTTCTTTCATACAAATATTGTAGATCTTGACATGTCGACTTTTTCTGCAAATGAAGATCAAATCAAGGTGTGTACTATATTTGGATAAGTACGGTTTGTAGTTAGCTCTAAGCGAGTAAATTCAATATAAGGTATTAGTAAGCGTCAACACTTGAGAAGATGTACCTATCTAAAACTATTTATAATTGCGATCTTAATGGACTATAAGTAGTGTTTACCTGGCAAATGTACGTTATATCTGCTTGAAGGGTTTCTCACTGATGTTCTTCTCCTGCAAACAAAGCAAAATTAGTTCGACATTGTTCTGTTTAGACTGAACAGGCATCTGAAGAAAATGAGTTATTATGTTATATTTACAACCAAATTTACTTGAAGTGTGGATTATATGTATATATACATACATGGCTAATATGTCTCTATGAGTGTGGATTAAATATTCAGATCATTATCGATCTGAGTAAACATGTTTATTTGGGTCTGGGTCTAGGACATGAGATTTTCGTTTGCAAATTCCTAAACTTGTTGAAACATTTTAATGTTTTAGAGAGGAGGCTGACCTACACTGGGTTCGGTTATTGTGTCTTAGTTTTATTGATATAATGATGTTTACTTGACAAACTAATCATTCTTGCCTTAACATCTTGAATCAGATTCAGTCTTATTCTTGTGTTCACTTTCTAATATTGGTGGATTTATTTATTCAAATTATTGTTAACCGGAAATACAATGTGCTCATAAATAATATTCTTGGACTGGAACATACATTTGGAGTCAAGACAATTACCACCATTTCTGAAAGTTGTTATATGGGTGTACATCAGGGCAGTATATTGTCACTACACCATTTTAACACAAAAGTTACATCGTAAAATTAATCCTGAACTGATTGCTCTTTATGTATCAACGACATTTTGATTTGCTAAAGCTCAACGACTAAGCATTCAATTGAATGACAACTTCAAATCTTTCTAAATGGAGTCCAGTAATGGGCAGAAGAAAACGAGTTTAGCTTTTTTAAGTCTAAAGCTGGCTTTATGCACTTCTGCCGATTACATAAAATTCACGATGACTCAGAACTCTGTCTTGATGGTTCAATTATCCCCATCGTGGAGAAGATCACATTTTTAGGACTTAATTTTTTACGGTAAAATATTTCTTCTGAATAATAGAAATCTCAGGGACATATGTTAGCAAGGTCTGAATTTTTTTACGAGTCATTGGGAGGCTTGTATTGGAAAGTAGACCAGAATGTCTTACTACTGTCATGCACTAACTATGGTTTGGTTGTGTACAGATCAGCTCGCTAATCTTATCTGCAGATGCTTGAATTGATACACGAGCAAGGGTTTCGACTTTGTCTGGAAGCACTTAGGATTTCTCTTTTAAAATACCTCTATCTTGAGGAAATGATTCATCACGCTGTACCAGAATCCATTTTCCGTCCGTCTGTCTCTGTAGCTTTTTTCGTTAATCTTCCTTTAAACCTATTGTTGATCAATTGATTTTTGCTTTTCCATCTGTTTTTATGTCTGTCTTTTCATCTATCCATCTATTTGTCGCAATGTGTACTCGTTGTGTTCGATCGTCTATTCTTTTTTCTGGAATGTTAAAGTCGTCTTTAAGGATCTTTGTTAGGACATCTGTCTAGCTTAACACTTGCATATCTGTCCGTCTTTCTGTTCAGGTACGTATGTATGTATGTATGTATGTATGTATGTATGTATGTATGTATGTATGTATGTATGTATTTAGAGATATAGGCAGACATATAGATAGATTGACCGAGTCGGTTTCTTTCCATAAACCATACCCTGGCATTGACAGCGAACACCATAAAAAGATTACTGTTAACACCTCAGTACACAATTTCCTTTTCAGCCGGAGTTCGATCTGAAATTTATTTCATTTTGAATTTTCAATAATTAATCGATATTGCCCCCCCCAAAAAAGTATTATTTCTAGATAATAGGTCATTGTGGTAAACTACGTAAAGTTTGGGTCACAGAGAATCTGAAATTGATTTCACGGTACCAAGTGTACAAAGGAGCTAGAACTCGAAATATGGTGAACAATTCCGGCGCAAATAGATGTGCCACTCTTTATCGGTTCCTCGATGAAAACATTGTATTTTATTATATTTTTCATTGAATGAACCCTCACGTGTTTATTTAGAACTACTGTGCTTCGTCAATAAGCTAGCTCAGATTCAATGTTTTCAGTGTGCAGGATATATTCTATTTTTCGCCTTCGAATATGAAGGGTCTGTGTCAAAGGTCAAAGCGAGAGGTGTATTTACTTTGTAGTATATCTCTCCCGCGAGCTATTTAACAGATCGGTAAAGTTTTGCCGTCGCGCGATGCGTAAAATAGAGATCTCTTTGAAACACGATTTCGGATAATTCACACTTAGAACAAGACACCAACGTGTCTTCTTGTAATATTGAAATTGTATTCTCGAGATTCTACCATATATACTCTCGTTTTGGTACCTTAAACTATAGTTTATATTCTACAATTTTTATTTACGGCCATGCAAGTCAATAAGAACAAAGGGTTGTTGTTATTATGATGATGATGATGATGATGATGATGACGACGACGATGGCGATGATGATGATAATGAGGGGGAGGATTATCATGGAACTCGATTTTCTTTCTTCTGTTTTTCTTTGAAAGCCAAGAATTAAAATACAAAAAGTATATATTCCGTTTTGGTTCCAACCCAAGATCACCTGATTCAGAGTCATTGTGTCTCGTCCAACTTTCTAATCAACTCGGACATAGGAGGTTCTCGTAAAATGATTCGTTTGAGTTGTTGTTACCGACAGAAGGCACTTTGACCAAACTTAGTGAAAGTAAAAACTCCAAAAACATATCTTGCTATCTAAAAATGTATCTAGACATACTCTCTGCAATCATTGAAGTTAAAATTATGTTAAAAGCAAAAAATGATATATCACTTTATAAACAGATGCAGATGCAGGAGGCATGTGCTTACTAGAAAGTAAAGCTGTCCATGTTTACGTGAAACTGTTACCCGATGATCACAGTGTCGTTTTTAACCGCTTCAGCTCATTGGCCAATCAAATCGCTTTTCCAGATTCTGGGAACGTCACGCTGTAGCGTTATAAGGAAAACTGTTTCTGTTTCCCACCAGACTCTAATATGGCTGAGATCTCACGGAACCTTGCGAGAGTTCTGGCTGAACGAGACTGACCCTTACTACTGCTTGCTGCATTTGGACTCAGATGACAGTAATTTTTCCTATATACGGTAGTCCTACATTTGTTTGTCAGTACTGAACTTTCCAATGTATCTAGTCCTAATAAATCATATGCTAATCTAAAGTATCTTCGAAGAGGAGTTCACGGTGAAGTTCTTGTTATAAGTTATCCGGCATGATGTTTTGTTTTTGAGCGTATGGACTGTAAACAAAACAAGGTGTAGTTGGTCACAAATTTCATTTTTGAACCAGTAACAACGTGTCATTACTTACTGTGCACTGTATCTAAAATACTCACGGACAAACACATAACACTGCTCATTGTCTAACAAATATACACTTTCCTTGAAATCAATAACAAGAATACCTAAATCTATTTCATGCATCACGAGAGAGGAATAAATGTTCTGAATTAGACTGGTACTGTGTCCAGTTAAGGAGCGGTACAAGAATGTCACATCTACTGGAAGCTGTAGGGAGAAGGACTGCGGTTGTTAACCTACGATGGAATGAGGAAGAGTCTAGCATTGTTACCGAAGTAACAGGCGTTTAACTCAATCCTAAGAGACACTGGTAGGGTCAGGATTATTTTAACCAAAACTTTAACAAAGGTAGAAATAATATATCGTACAATCCCTGATACAGCATGTCCTTCACCGATTAATGGGAGACATTGCTCTAACCATAGTATATGCATTTAGTATTCATTAACGTTATCGTATCGATCTTTATCGTCTAGATGCAGCGACGGAGCCTACAATTTAAGGCTCATCGAAATGAATATCTGAAAGTGGCGACTGTAAGACACGACACTGCACGATTTTTTTTTTACATTATCGCCCATGTACGAGCTTAACAGCTAATGCAGAAATCACTTATTCCAGGCCTTGCTTCATACTGTATTTCTGTCGTTGGCTTTGCTTCCAGCGATTACCTTTCATCCATCGATAACAATTTATGTTCTGGCGACTTATGGAATTCACGTTCTACTTAATTATAGTAATCTATTGGATAAAACGTTCCATTTCGTGTTAGAGAGAGTTATCTTTATGTTTCGAAGGACGTTTTTCACTTTTATAAATGTGAAGTTGTAATTTCATTGGAGAATCGAAAGATCAAGAAAATACGACATCGTAACGGTGCCATTCAGCTATCGGAGACCTAGATTTTATCACCAGTTTCCCAATTTAATATATCACTACTTTTAAGGCTACAATCTCAATGCTTATGGTTACGAGTGAAGAAATTTGTCTTCCATGCATAAATTGGAGAGAGAGAGAGAGAGAGAGAGAGAGAGAGAGAGAGAGAGAGAGAGAGAGAGATAAAACATTGTGGATTTTAAGCAAGTAACTTTTCTTCGTTAATGTGAGTTTGTTGTTTCGTGTATGTGAGCTGGAAACAAGTTTACTTTGTTTGTTGAATCGGCGTTGATTGATTTTTCGCTTGTTCCTTTTGTGACAGGTATCAACCCCAAAAAATCTGCTTTCATGTCTTCACATAGTGATAAAAATTGGCAGACACTTTATTCTTTTCTTGCTTTTTAACTATCGCAGTCGGATACCTACCTACCAATAAATTATGTGAAGTAGACATGGGACTATATATATATATATATATATATATATATATATATATATATATAGTTATATATATATATATATATATATATATATATATATATATATATATATATATATATATATATATATATATATATATATTTATATTATTGCCATATATATATATATATATATATATATATATATATATATATATATATATATATATGTGTGTGTGTGTGTGTGTGTGTGTGTGTGTGTGTGATACAAATTTATGCTTCAGTTATCTATTTCGTATTTCATACTCTGAACTTAAAACTTGTCTGGTTTCTGAGCTGCGACTGCTTGTGCGCCTCCCTTGAAAGCATTGTCACGTTTGTTTTATTTGAGGGATGATAGAGTGGGGTGGGTCGATACCACTCTTACATTATTCTCTCGAGATAAGTGTTCTAATAATTCTTTTAGTCTAAGCTTGAAGTATCAAATATAGAAAACAAACTGTAGCTCTTGAACAGAGATGGTGTAGAAAAAAAATGAAAAACAGTTAATCTGCTCTTGGGTTTTCAAGTCTGAAGTATGTAATTAACAATATACAAAACAAAGCCAGAAGTTTGAAGAATCGAATGTTCCAGATGCAGTACTCATTCCAGACTTTCTGTCCATAGTAAATACAATAAGTATACATCGTCTTTGTGCTAAATATAGCGGTCACCTTTGTAAAGAAATCTTTATAAATTAACCTTTAGCTGATAGTCAATATACTGGTATACCTACGTCGCAAACATATGTATCATATTCACGGCTATGGAATAAAAATTAAGTTTTTGTTGTAAATTTCTTCAAAGTCATTGACTGCGAGGGTACATTTAAAGCACAGTTCGCAGGTAAGTCGTATAGGTGTGCCTCGGAACCCTTATCAGGCCTATATTTTATGCGCACATGTGTGATTTTAATGGAAACTTGGGCTGACGTTAATTTCTGGTACAGTAATTACAAACCCGTGAATGTTGTTATTACGTAAACAATTTGTTCGGTTTTTTCTCATATAAAAGTATTTAAATTTAAACTCGTGTTCTTTTCGTGATGAGCTGATACAAGGATCTTACACGAGTTTTCATTTGAAACAAAATTTATGAAAAAATGTGAATGACATAATTTAATGAGTTTTATAAGTTATACATGTATATCAAATGAGAGCTAGATTGGATTTATCTCATGGCGAAAATCGCTCAATAAAACCCCCAATTTAACACAGTGAAATGACAATGCAAATGCATTCAGTACTTTAATAATTACGCATTTGCATTACAGAGCATAACAAATCTCTACTTACACAAATGTTTCCTATTAAATTCGAAGCAATAAAATTTCACGATTTTTTTTCCTCTGTCATATACGTCCCCAGTAACATTTTGGTGACAGTTGTCTTTTTGTTTTACACCTTTGGGATTTACAATAATATAGGAGAGACAAGACGAATATTCCACTTAAAATAATCTATAATCAGAGATTTTAAATGGGATAGAAGTATAGAATTTAAATTCCCTTAACACACTAAAGAAGTTTAAAAAATCAAACTGTCAACCCAGGGTGTGCTTCCGGAAGAGTCTGGCATAAAACAGTGTATCCCACCGGTCCTTACGGGTCCCACGTGTACATTTGCATAAAATGGAAAAGTATTGAGTTAATAAGGGTCATTAATTTGAGTGTATGTTCCTAAGGGGAATAATAATGGGTTTGTTAGTTATCAACATATAATCCAAACACATATGAAGAAATTCAGATAATGTCAACTAGATAAGTACAAATGTAAGATTGGATATATCACCTCCAATGTGTAGAACGACCTTTTTAATTTTAAAGCCTATTGGAACCGCAATAAAAAAAAAAACCCCACTCCATGTTGCTACTACGCTGGTGATAGAATGCCTCAGATCATGCATGATAGGCTAATAACAAATTGTAGTAACTTAAAATACGATTTACCTGCGAATCATGTAAGTAATAATAAGTATTGCTCCTGCAGTGAAATTTAGAATGCAAAACACTTTAGTCTAGACTGTTCCAATTATTAAAATCTTAGATATCAAAATCATATACGCACACTCTTACGATTGATACATTATTATTTGTCAACCCTATGGTAACTGCAGAAAATAACGCATAGAATTTATTAGCTGTGCAAAATTATATTATAATGATCAAGAGATTTAATTAATTGAATGAACTCACAACCATTTGAATCGTAATTAATTAGTTCTTATTTATTGTTATGCTTTGCATGTAAGTTTATGCATATTTTCTGTACAACTGTTTGTACGGGCATCGAGATCTTTGATGTTATATTTTCGTTCTTGTTACTGTTGGGGAGACAGTGCTGATATGCTTATGCTTTATACTGAATCCCCCAAAATCATGTTTGTAATTGCATTTAACAGTTTCTCAACTAAATAAGGTTTAAACTAAGTAAATAATTAAATAAATAAAATATATAACTATCATCTACAACCAGTTTGAATTTCAATATACTGTATTACATGACAGTGGCAATAATTATAGGTAACTGCATTTCTATGGGAAAATATGAACGAATTTTTTTTCCGGATATATAGAGTGCAGTATCCATCCTAGAAAATGAGTACAAATCCATACAAATGCAGTGACCATTTTATTATATACTCATTTTCTTGTTCTACGTAAGGCTTAATTTAAAAAAAAAAATGCATCACAAGAAACAAAGTAATTGAATTTATGCTATATTCCAAAATAAATACACAACTGTAGAGTCATCAAAAGACAATAACAATATTAATGCGCAGAACACTCCGCCCAGCGACCTTTCAACTTAGTCGCGCCCTCGACATCTGTTTCAAAAAGAATTGAAGCTTTGGTCTACTTAAAATTGAAATTTAGAGTCATATTGTGAATGAATGCGCATGGATATTGTTTCGATGTTGATCCAGCTCGATTCCTTTTTTTCTGATTATGATGGACTGGATTAATGGGTCGATATGTGTAGTAAGGAGAACGGATTTCAGCTGGAAATGTACTCGAAATTACAGTACAGTTTCGGTGTGTATCCAGTTTTGCAGGACATGTCGGTCGGATTTGAAGAACTAAGAAAGTACATTTTGAGGAAATTCAAGATGCATAAAAGTAAGTATATTTATTACCATTCTTATTACCAGCTAAAGAAAACATGTGTATGCGCTGTCACTTGCATTTCGCTGTTGGAAGGACCCCAGCTATGACCTGTATCATACAGTGTGTCTTCTATCGCTAGTCTAACATTGTATCAAAATAGTTGCACGGGGAAAATTGAAA
Organism: Megalonaias nervosa; assembly: GCA_016617855.1. NCBI lineage: Eukaryota > Metazoa > Mollusca > Bivalvia > Unionida > Unionidae > Megalonaias > Megalonaias nervosa. Next base: position 9,673 of record JAECUM010057338.1, read on the forward strand.
AGCAGCTGTTGTGTGACAGTCCATTTAGCCAAAGGAAATAATACTTTTTCGTCGTCTTAACTTACTGGCTCTGAGGCTCTTGTTTTCCTACCAAAACTTTCAGTTGCATTTTTTTTCTTTCTCGAATCTAGTATTTTGACAGTCTTGAAAAATGATACGTCTCTGGCAGATATGCGATAGCCCTTGGCCTCAGTATGCTTTTCTATTCTATATTTTATTGACTCAGAAGAGCACTGGTCATAGTCTGAACCATTCTATTTGCGAAAAGATAAGAATATTGTCCTAAACAACTATTTCAATGATCAGAACGGTATTTCAATTACTGCGTCTCTCACGTTTGCTTGTTTACTGACTCACTGAACTCGTCCACATCGTTAGCCTTATCATCTATACTTTCAAATGGACGAAACAGCTGCTTTAGTTCATCCACAAACAAATGGAAACAAACTAAAACAGAAAACGTCTACTACATCAGTGTACATGGTTTGTTGACAAAGTAGTTCCTAATACAATATTCTATTTTTAGGTGTTCAATATTGTAAAATACTGTACGATTCTGAAAATGTAAAGCTAACGGAGAAAAAATGAGTATATAATAATACCCTTTACATAACAAAATCAAAGCATGTGACACAATGCAACCAATCACAGAAGGTAAGGAAAAGACACGTAGACAATCATAGCTTTGTGTAAATGTATTGTAACAATACGGTTCACATGCTATACAATGCCAACATTCAAAATCCATACAATATATGGCCGTAGGTATCGAAGTATATCAGGAAATGTGCATACACAGAATTAGAGCATTTTACGAAGCTAAAATGTGTGTGAAACACAACTATATAACAATCATTCAAATCTGCAATAATCGGTTTGATTTGCGTTGACGCGGGTGATACGCTTGGTGCAGACTACCATTGTTTCATATGTAAGCATAAATTGCCATTCCTTGCAAAGATATTGTAATTAAAACATGTAAATATGATTTTCTCGATAAATAACAGTTAATGTACAAAACAACAGCAATTATCTGAGTATTCAAATACGAAATTCTCAACCTACATTGCCGTTCCAAAATTGCTGACATTGTGAATATCAGGAATATATATATGTATGCTTCTCTTCACATAAATTGTTTACACCAGTGGTTCTCCATTCAGGTGGTCCGCGGAAAGGTTGTGTTATAATCGAGAACCTAAACTTTACACGACAGACCCATTCATAGCATTAGAATGGAAAGATTACTGATATTGAAATATGAGTTGTGTGGTTTTATTTGTAAAACAAACTGTGAATAATTTATAAGTTTTTTAATATCTGTAGCGCTTTAATTCAATGTGCTTTACAACAGTTAGCTAACAAAACAATCAACATTACGAAAGATCATTAGGTGGTCAGACTAGACCCTCAGCGATGTTCAAGTGGTCCGCACAAAAATGTGTACCACTGATTTATAGCAATAGGAAAACTCTGCATCCCACTTTTCTAAGCTTTTTACTTTGTGTACCTTGCACCTGGAACATATATTTTGCTGGTGGTTATTATCTTGCCAGTTTGTATAAATTAGGGATAATTGTTACTGTTATCTCTTGTAAATGAAACATTTGTAACCCCTGTTTATTTTGATTATACAACAGAATTTGCGTTGAAATTACAATTATCAAGCAGTCTTTCCTTATATCAGATCCTGAGTTTCAGTGAATATATCCCATGCATTTGAAAGAAACCAAACAGTCATTGTCAAGACGAAAGTTGACCCCAACAGTTTTGTTTTTCATTATGCTTTTTATATTAAATTATAAATGCAGTTATGACTTCCTCTTAATTTCGTCATGGACAAGATGTGCATTACTTCCTTGCTGACGTAAGACTTAATAAATGTAGCAGCTACTCTATGCTTAATACTGGACCTTGTTCTTGAGAAGGTACGTTGCCACTACTGTTCTGTCAAAAATGGCACAAATGTAGATTGGTTTGTTCCCTGGTACGGTAGGAGTCTTTGAAGGTGGTACCTATTGACAAGCTGTTTTGGTGGCTCTGAAGAAGGTAAGTCAATCTTCTTGAGAATATATATA
>JAECUM010057339.1:0-18947 GCA_016617855.1 Megalonaias nervosa
ATATATATATATATATAACGTAGTCATCAATGTCATACTTGTAAACTAGATTTTTAAAGCATGTAAATACAATCATTACAGTATAAACGAACTACATATATATTATATGGAAAATAAGGTTTAAGAAAGATCCAAAGGATCATTGAACAGGCTTAATGAGAATAGGTATCAGTATCAAAAACCTTGCAACTATTAAATATCTTACGCACGAAATGGCCACAGTAGCAGTAATCATACGAGGTGCAATAATAAATGGTATTGCATTTACATGAAGAATCTGTTGTGATTTTTTATGTTTGACTCAACTACTTGAATAAATGATTGAGGTAACTTGATTTGGCTCGACTACTCGAATAAAAGATTCAGGGAACAAAGTTTGGCTATACAGTTGCTAAAGAGTTTAGATGAAGCTTTTTGTACTCTATTATTCTACTCATCCTTTGCCATGTTACAGAAACGTAGACAACTTAACTTTGATTACTTTAAAACCTTGAGTATATTAGGATCAGGAGCTGATAATGTCCGCAAGTACAGAAGCTATTCAGTTCACGGTATAAGAAAATAAGAAGATAAATTTAAAATACCACTTGACTTCAAGATAATGACATATCATTTTTCAATGTTTCGTTTTGTTCTTTCCTGGGATCAGAGATTTACCCCTATACCGGCAAAGGCATCTGAGATGATGGAAGGTTGTAACTCTGATTAGGAATCTGAAAATTGTAATGCAAGTACCATAAGATAACTTCATATTTATCTTATATAATGAGAAATGCAGAAACCGAAGAGAGAATTATTGATGTAACAAAACATTAGATTGTCTTTAATGAGTTTGATTTGTTACTTGGTTATCCATTTAATGTTCTTCATAGATATTAATTGGCACATCGCCCCATTGTATAAAGTGTCAAAATATGCGATATGACCTTGACCTATAGTGTTCTTTATCATCTCTCATTGTATCTTCTCAATCGATCTAGTAAAATCATTTGATTGGGCGTATCTAAGTGGTCTTATCATAATTCAATCTTTAATTCCCGATTATATCGTCACAAACACGCTCTAGTCTGTAAATAAGTGTAATTCGTCTTGGAGTATTTTATTCTTGCATCATGGGTTAGCCCCGGTGTAATAACGTACTGGAACTAGTTTTTTAACTGTTCGTGCAGACATTTCTAAATACATAAAACAGCAGTGATGTAAATCATAACAAGATTTAAATTTAAACTGTTTCAAATCATTTTTTGGGTCTCAGGCGGTTCGAGTGGTCTAAGGCGCTTGCCCTCACACATCTCACCTCTGTCCTCGTGATTTCTAATTTTGGCTCGACCAAGGTGGGTACGTGAGAAAGCTTGCCAGTAGCTTCCCTTGAGTCACTGGTTCTTCCCGGAGTCTTCCTCCACTAAACATACTGGTTGTCATGTGTAAAGTATAATGTGCTGCAAACCCCACAAAAAACCAAACCATCATAACGTCGTTTACGCATTACTAATTCTCATTTGTATGTCTAATACTCAGGGGAAAGCTTAAATGTTCAAGACTGGTGGTATTTTAGTTTCGTCAGAGCTTTTAAAATCAACCACGTGCTCGTATGTGAAAATGTCCTTTCCCAAATATTTGGGGTCCGCGTGTTCAAAATGTTCCATGGTTTCCTTTGATATATAATCGTTTAGATCATATGCATGTTGGTCTATCGATTGTTAACAGAACCGGAAACTATTTCTGGACCTGTTTGTATATCGATTGTGAAATCATTACTGAACAAAATGTATATATCATCATTATTTGGGATTATTACAACTCCTTGATTAGGTTTGTTTATCACCAACAGTTTGATAAACAGAAGAAAATCGTAGACCAGTACGTCCATTAGGTATCTACTGTATTACATAATCTTTGAGGGGCCCCGAGTGGCCGAGTGGTCTAAAGCGCTCACGGTTACGGATCACTGCCATCTCACCTCTGTCTACGTGAGTTCGAGTCTCAGGCTCGGCTAACGTGGGTATGTGAGAAAGCCTACCAGTAGCTTCTCGTGGGTCGGTGGTTCTTCCCGGGGTTTTCCAGAGTTCCTCCTCCACCAATTATACTGGCCGCCATGCATAGCCTATCTTGTGCTGAAAAATGGCGTTAAACCCAACAACAACAACAACAACAACAACATAATCTTTGATGTTCGTGAAATTTTAATTCCGTGTTAAATGATTAACAGCTCATTATGCAAATATACTTTTTTAACAAATCCTTCCTTCCCCAAGAATAAACTTGTTTCCATCAAAACTACTTAGCATATTTAGTATTTGTTCGTGATACCATTACTTAAAGATGGGTCAGCCTTCTCGTCTAATTCAGAGTATAATAGTCGAATCCGGCTGCACGTTTACAGAATCAGTCTCTAAATTTCGTAATTATTATCTTCTTCAGGTATGATTCGAAATCGTTGAAAGATAAATACAAATCCTGATCAGTTCCCCCGATCAAATCTGTACTCATTTTACAACTCAGTTAAATGAGTTGTGTAGCATTCTGGTGATAATTATATTTATATTATATCCATTTATTATATTAATTTCCCATCAATTAGCAAGAAGGATTAAAAGTGGTTGAAGTCCTCTTTTCACATTTCTGTCTATCAAATAATCAATAATTATATGTATTTTTTATCGAACTATTTATTCAAAACAAAAATTAGATCGAAATTTAATTATCTTGTGATTGCTCATCGATCCTTTTCTTACAGTTTTTGACGCATGCCATCAATATTTTCTGATCTTATCATTTTCTCAATTACGATACCAATCTATTGAAAGGGAACGCATTTTTATATCCTTGGTATTATCTCTTACTCCGTTCCATCTGTTCGACTGACTTTCGTCGACCGCATTTGTGGCATCTAATGCTCATGTATTTTCGTTTGCATTTTAAACATACGTAACAACCGATGTTGTTATAGCTCTCTAACATCACTGTTCCACACAAATCACTTAAAGTTTAAAAGTCACCGATCACTCTGTTTGTTTTGGTTTGTTCACACATTAAATTAAACTGAGAAGATATGAAACAACTTTTCTTCCTCAATCTGTACAACGCTCATTCCCAAACCTATTATTATATTCTTGTAAACGTCTGAACAGAAGTAGACAATCTTTCCATTATCGGTGACGTTGGAACTTTTTATTGTTATTCAAATTCTGTTGTAATAACAGCAGGCATCGTATGATCTTATCATGTTGGATTAATTCAACATACAACATGTAACAATACAGTATCTGTCCTTGCGTATACTTGTTTTTATTTTATTTGGTAGTGGTCCTTTAAATTTTGGAATAGCCATATTTTATACTTTCCATTTCTGTTAGCAATCACAATATTTCAGCGGGTTCCCAACTAATAAAAGAACTATATCCTTCTATTTGACAAGCACCTGTTTTAACCCGTCATTCTTTTCGTCTTCAAAATATATTCAATTTTATATACATCGTCTATTTTCTCGTGGAGCGATAACTATTTGTCGTAAACTATATTCTCCCTTTCCATCTTCCAATTTATAATCCAGCAGGATCAGCCTCAAACCACTAACTCTTAAAAATCTCTTCTGTAAAATTGGGTAGGCAAAATTTTGCAAAGATAGATTTATATATTGAAAACCTAGCCCTCTGACCTATATTATATTTCGACGTTCAATATGCATTAGTTGTCAGGTAAACATAATGGTTAATGCGTAACTTAGATATGTTGCTTGGATCGCTAGCTTGAATGGATGTGATGTGATGTGATTATGATTTTTAACGTAGCTTTAACAATTTTTAAGTCATATCGCTACGATGTCTGCAGTGTGGCAGTTTGTAGTGATGTCTAGCACTGGGGCATCATGCCGCAGACATATAGCATGATGTCCCACCGCGTCACATTATCCTGACACCAAGCCGACCAGTCCTAACACTAACCTCTTAATGCTGAGCGCCAAGCGAGGCAGCTGTTAGTACCATTTTTGTAAGTCTTTGGTATGACTCGACCGGGGATCGAACCCACGACCTCCCGCGTCCGAGGCGGACGCTCTAACCACTAGGCCACCGGAGCGGTTCAGCTTGAATTGAGTAATGTCCATTTTTATATTCTTCGATTAGGTTAGGCAATACATGTACCCATTTTCTGGTCTCGTTCCGAGTAAAATATTTCGATGTTCTAGTTTTAATTTTGGTATTTAACTTTTCTATTACAGTTATCATCCTGTTTATATTGTTAGATGTCTATATGTCCGTTTGAAATTGCTTTCTACATGAGTGACGTGAATCCTTCGTACGAAAAAATATGTTTTACTTGTTTTATTATGAGCATGCAAATCGCTGTGTCAACCATTTTTTCCATTCTGCGTAATTTAATTTCTTGATCTCGGATTAATTTGTTCTCACAATCATGGGCGCCCGCAGCATAGGTCAAGGGGGGGGGGGTCACGTGACCCCACCTGGAAATCATACTGCATATATATATATATATATATATATATATATATATATATATATATATATATATATATATATATATATATATATATATATAAATTCCGACAAGTTTAATCATGCAAATGAAGCTGAAAATATGTCACAAGATTCTTTTCAAAACGCTTAGTAAATATTAGCTTTAGTTTCAGACTGTTTACTATACTAACTCTCCTGGCCATGACTGACTGACCCGACCCCACCCCCTGCAAAAAATCCTGCGGGCGCACATGCCCACAATCGAACGATATTAGTTTGAGCAACTGGACCTTCAGCACAGATACTTCAAATACCCTTCATTTATATAAAATTATTGCCGCGTATTAAATGAGATCCATGACAATCAGGTTTAAAATATTTGAAGAATTAAGCATGCATATTTTTCTTTATACTTTTAGAGTAACAACAACGATGTCAGTACGTAGTAGTGGTGTTTTCGTTGTTATTTTCAAGATTAGAGGGAGCAATAGCGTGGTCTAACACAGTTGTTTTCAAAAATAACTTTAGACAGAATGAAAACTTTAATATCAAGCATCAGAAGAGTTATTCTTCTTTGCGTCATCAAATACCAACAAATTAACAGGGCACTTTCAGTGTTATTGGCAGGTAAATCAGTAGCTCCTTTATTCTACCCATTGGAAGCAAACTTTCAAAACATTTAATATTCGATGCAAGTAACAATTTCACATTCGGCACAAAAAAAAATGTTTTATCTTCATAATTAGCTGTCTTTATCTTCGTGACCTTTAAATTACATTGGAGCCACAAGAACAAAAATTAGTTACATTTCAAACATTCTCTGAAACTTTAATTTATGAATTACATCTAATAAATTCAATGCTAGAAAGTCAGATTCAGTGTGTGCATAGATCTACAACATACATTACAAATATCTTGGCTTTTAAAGTGTTTAATAAAAAACAATCTGATATACCAATGCTGTTGTTATATCAAATTGTTATCCGGAGTATGCATACGCACATAAATATGGTTCAACAGTAGTATGTTGCTTTTAAACTCTCTGGACAAGTGACTACTTTCCACTGATTTGGCATTATTAGTTTAAGCAAATTACAAAAATTAATTTATTAATCCTATTGTTTTAAATGAATTACATCCGAGACACGATTTCATCGAAACCAACTGTAAAAATAAATTCAGATGTTTGATTTGCCTCATCTTGGTTAGTTATTAGCTATTACCCACTCGTTCTATATATTCGCTGGTGACTGAAAGTCCGTGCATTCAGTGTTCATTAGCTAACAATGTAATGTTTTAGTTCTCTACTTGCTAAATTTAAACCAACGTTTATGTTTAAATTATAAGTGTGTTTTTAATTTATTCCATCAGCATGAATGAAATTAGGAGCTCAAAAGAAGGAAAATATGCATGTTATCAATTTCCAAGGATGTTTCTGAATAGATTCAATGGCTAATTTTTGTAGCGAACAAGCTGGGCAGGGATGTGAAGAGTTCACTCCCACCATCAATAATAAACGATTTTCTATAGTCAGTCTTAACTTTGTTGGAAATGCAAGCATGTGTATTTCTATGTGATATAAATAAAACTCGATTCAATAACAAAAATTATCATCGTCTTACATATATCTTGTATTACAGTTATTTTAACACATTTGGTCGCATTCGTAGAGAAGCAGAACATTCCATAATGTCTGTCATATGACACGAGAAGTGAATATCCATGTAAGTATTGATCATCTTATTCATACACGATAAATAAATGTATATCGCTTGGGTAAACAAAGGAAGCCTGTCAATGGAATATCTCAAGTAAACATATTACTATATTTGTTTCAAAATTCGACCGATTTTTAAGAAGAAAAAATTGCATTCTCCATCCCTTAGAAGTTAAAAATTCTCTGTACCACTGATTGTTTTAACAGTATCACTGCATTATTAGATATTTATTTTAATTTAGCATTCTCTTACATGGATACAAGTTCTTGTAGGACTCACGGTACTAATTCAGTTCCCATAATAAACCTATGTAAACACCATGATATTTAAAATTCAATAACTTTAAGTTTCTGAGTGCTCATGATCTAACCTATATTTATCAGTATAGATGAAAATGGATGACAGCTTCTTTGTAGAGAAAAGGATATGAGCCATGGCATTTTCTGGACCTACATGTGTTTAAAACATGTGCTTTCAATTCCGCACCAAAGAGTCAGATGCTAATTTCAGTAATGCGTGTTCCAAGCTCAAGACTGTTTAAGGACTGAAATTCCATTAAGAGAATAATGTATCTTTTTTTCAGTTACAACTAGGAAAAGGTCTCAAAAGATTCTTTTCCTACAAAATAACTTTTATTATAAACCAATCCTGGCCACCCAAACCCATGTACACTCTATTTCATGTTCACCCATTCCTGCTGGTTCCATTTTTCCATACAATTAGTACTGTACGTCCTTGTAAATAGCTGTAGTCAAGAGAACGAACTCGTAAAAACACACGCACTGCAAACTTGTCTCCCTTCGAACACCAGTGGAATAAATAGTATACTGCGCTAGTAAATATTGATTAGTATTTTAGTATTTTCATGCGTGCATGCGCGTTTGTTGGCGTGAAAAATTATTTTGTGTTCTCGAAAATGTGACTTCGCAAGCACTATTGTATTCATTACTAATTTCCCGTTCCAGTGTAGACCAAAATGGCGATATATTTATTAGTTATTTGATTGGATTATAGGCAAGCGAAACGATGTGCTTGAATGGAATCATGATGCAGACATTTTATTAGCAGATAGAATTATATCACGCTTCTTTTCGTCTGTCTTAACGTAGAGCATCATGCAATTATTTGTCGCTTTTTCATTAAAACGACACCAAAAATTTTATAGTTGTGCCCGTCGGTCATTCGAAATAAAATTACGTTGCCAGTATGCTAAAGATTAGCTAATATCTAATGACATTAACATATTTGTAATTTTTAGTGTTTCTCAGTTTCTTCGGCGAGGAACAGATATGAATCTATTCTTTACAGTGAAGAAATGCGTATATTTTGTTTACAATGAACAAACACGTATATTATGTATACATACATTAACTTCCGTCTAAGAACAAAACGATATAGAAATGACTTCAAAAACAACAACACAAATAAATGAATGAACAGAAACTGATATGGGAAAAATCGTCTTTTGAGGTTACCGATTTGTCGCATTGCGGAAACAGGTACATTCCATATATTCGGTTTATATTGTGTGGTTTACATTTGTCCATGACTGTAAGTTGTAAACAGAAATGCATACGTAGACAACTTTTGTCCATGATTGCAAGTTTAAACAGAATGTTTACATATCATATGTGTTCAAGTCCAGTCTTATTTACAATTAGACGGAATTTTCCGTTGGATCGCTTCACATTCTTCTCCGGCATAAGTCAAATGAAAATTAATAGAAATACGGATTTCATAAACAAACAATCTAGAGTAAACAATCTAGAGTGATGACATTGCCAAAATTGTTGGGTGGAACAAACTCTGCGACTTCTTCGTTCTTCCATAAAATGAAATCTTCACGAATGAATTTCATGTACTGTAATGAGTTTTCCTTAATCGATGACTAGTTGAAAGTGTCGGCTTGGATCTACCAATCACTCTATATTTGCGAATATTGGACGTTGAGCCAGTTTTTCCCACAAACAATTCAGCATGACTTTTGCAAGCCATCGTCTGTCTTCGTTCTATTCGACGTGCTCCAAGGTGAAGTAATCTTTTATAAGGGGGTTTCTGGCCCAAAACCCTATTTTGTAGTTGAGGACAACATGATTCTTCCCCCTCCATAGCCACCTCAAGCTAGTCTAAACAACTACTAAAACAACTGTGTTGAGTCAACAAAATTTATTTCATAATCGATTACTCGTCGCTGACATGTTATTGAATCGTCGTCGTCGTCAAGCAAAATAGGGTTTGATCCAGAAACAACCCTTCTATAAGATTATTCATATCTTTCACACAAAATTTCACTATACAATTGCTAGCAATTTTTATATCTGATATTTCAGATAAAAGTGCTAGAGATTCACTGTACCAACGAATCTAAAAAATCTACTTTGCTAAAATCACATTTTGTATATCCCAGCTCGAATGTATTAATGCCATCAAAACAATATCGTTTATCATCGAAATTACAAAAGCCAGATTTTATTATAACATCCGTCTCAATTTTTTGACAATTTGATTTTATTGCCATCATTGACCACTAAAACCGTCTAACGCCGACTTATAATTATCAAGTCCTATTACCTTACCAACCACATTTCTTTTTATTCCCTTTGCTTGTTTCTTTACCCTATTATCAGATAATTTTAAGCAATACGATGAACTCTGTTATAATTTTCATAGAAACTTCATCTTTAAACTTTCCTATTACTTTTTTATTGTCATCACAGTAATATCCGTTATTTGTTGGATAATCTGAAAGATCAAACAGATATCGGTGTTTATAAAATTCTTTGTAAATATCATCAGATTCTATCTTGTACATCAATGAGTCAGTATCTGTAAATAGCAACTCTGCATAAGGCCACTCAGCCTTAACAAAATTGTAATGAAACTGGTATATTAACGTCTTTGATATCTCAAGCACTGCCATACCAACATAAACTGGTTTATTCAACTTCAAGTTTGTCTTTCTCTTATGTATCGCGATGAGATTTTCATTTAAAAAAAATTGTACGAACAAAATTATCTGATGCTACAAGCTTATTACAACGCTCAGCGTTATTGACGATCTCAATATTGACTCGCTTTCGTATATTTTCCATGGTCTTCCGAAGACTCTATTGTTCATGAGCTTGAAGAAGCATTTTTAAATTCTGTTGTTGCAAATGCTTTTCGTCTAGTATTTGAGTCAATATAATCTTTCGTGCAACGTGATTGATTAAACTTTAACACGCGATGAACTTTGCTAGTATCAGACCATTATCAAGTGCCTGATTCAGATTTTTATAAAGCAAAATATATCTCCGTTTGTCAAGAAGATTAGGAACTAGTTTTTGAACAAAATATTTACTACTAGTACAAGACGAATAATTACGTTGTTAATCTGATAGCAAATTATAGTCGATGAACATTGAGTCTGGACAAAATGGATAGTCGTTATGAGCGTCATCTAGCTTCACAGGGTAGTCAAGATCAACCTCAAGAAAATAGCCAATATCATCTGGTATCATTTTATCCGTTTCTTTGAAAAACTGATCCGGACTTATCCAATGAAATCCGCCATACGGCATCGGTTCAGACATTGCATATTCATAAAGATTATTAGAGTCAAGATAAACTATAAAAATTGATATTAATGTCTTATCATAGTTGTTCATGTACTTGTTATTCGCGATGGCATATTTTTTTGTTATAACGCTTACTCCACCTCTGATTCCACGTTCGATAAAGTTGAACATATCAGGATCTGTCAGCAATTCCAGTTTTCTTTTGTTTTGTGTGAGCAATGCGTCCCAGTTTAATCCCAGTGCTGAATAGTACCATGCCGGATCAAGTCCGCAGTTATCAGCTCTGACATCTCAAAAATTTTCAAATATATATGACAGCAATAACACATCTGTGATCCAATACAGGCCATGATAATCTCCAAAGGTTTTACAGTCAAATTCATTCCAAATTTGATGAGAGTAAGCATAGTCGTCATCGCTGACACTTTAAAGACTTAACCTGGAATAAAACTTATTTCATTAAATCTATTCCAGTCGTCAAGATATTCGTATGGAAAGATACCTTTTCTTGTAAGTAAATTTGCTTTGTCACAGAAATGATCAGTCAAATTATCAAACTTTCCACATCTTTTCACTAGTTCGTTTAACAATGCCGCCATAAACTGTAAACTATCAATAAATCTCAACTTGTCAAGTGTCACCGACATATACTTTTCCGTATTATTTGGGATGCATTTTATTTTATCGTTGTTATTGATTTTTAGGCGGTTTATTTTATCTTTGTTGCCGAATGCTTCTACGATAATAGGAGAATCGTATCCACGAAAATTACGTGCGACAACGGGAACGAAATCTGGTGCGTTATATTTAAGATTGCATTTGTCATGAGCTGGATTGCGATACTTACCTGTAATATGACAGTGATCTTTTACTCGATCTTGAGTAGTAAACCCCTGTTCGCAAATATGACATATTTTTACTGAATCACATTCTTTCTCTTGTTTTATTGTAAGTCATGATGGCATCAACCTCATCGATAAGGTTTTTCAGTAGCCACAAAGCGGGATTAGTTCCAAGATAAAGTTAACAGGCTTTGATAAACTTTTATCAACAGCACATACAACTTTGTATGCGACCCCACAAGGAACATGTTCTTGTACTTTTCTTGTAGAAGATTTATCAGCGTTGTTTTCTGCCCCTAGCACAGGAAGCAGAATAGATTCAAAATCGTAGTAGATTATAAAAGGAATTTTCATCTTGTGTTTATAGTTCGTACACTACAATATATTATTATCTTTACCTGGCATAGATATCCGCTATACGTTAGAACTATACTCGAGATGACGATCTAATACCATCTGCGACTTACAGCCGTGTAAACATCTGACACAAAAAAAATTTCTTTTCTTTGTGTTTGTTATACTGCCCACCGACTAACCCGTAAAAGTTTTTGATCCATACGTAATGATTTTTATAGAACAAAAAGTTTACTGTTGCTTGTTTAGATCTCGCGAAATCTGATGTGGCTCGATCGATGATATATCTTGGATAAATCTTTTGTGTATCATCATCTACTTCAAAAACATTAATACCACCTGGTAAAAGTAAAATATTTTGTTTCTCAAAATTTGAAATTTGATACTCAGAAACGGGAAATACAATACCGCAAAAGTTTAGATTGTTAGAATGACAAATGTAATATGATGCTCTGTTCGTGCTTATCAACCGGAAACAACGCTGATAATATTACCCATTGAAAACATTTGTTATCGTTTTTCTAGACATTGATACAACATTTCGAGTTTTTAATTTTAGTTGGCAGATCTACATATCAGCTACCTCGAAGAGGATTATATTTCATTGTATGAAATAAAATTTCTGTTATTTTATCGAATCTCCAACCCAATCCAGACGTTGTGTATTCTTCTATTTTTCTGTATCTCTTGAAATATATCATTTGACAATAACATTAAATTTGCTCCAATGAAAACTCGGCGGGATAGCGATGTAATTTAAGGATCAGCAAGTTCTTCGAACTGCTGTTGAGACGATTGTATCTGATTAGCTTGCCGATCCAATGGTATACTCATCTTTGAAAAACGAACGTGAAATTCCACAATAATCTTCAGACCCTTGTGCGATGCAAGCTCGGATTTTACAGTTATCTGAAGTAAATGAAACAGATTTGTAGATGAGAAATTTGTTAGTTAAAGTTGATTATCAAATGTCCAACTGTTGTCAAATCCAGGAAATGCTGTTGCAGTGTTTTGGGGCTGATCAAGTGGATTCCATGGACCGATATATTTATGTCCTGGCAATGTCCAACCTCCCTTTGCCAATAATAATAACTACAAGCTGAAGTTCCAACTGGCTGAAGCTGATTCGAGTTATAATTTATTTTTTATATTTTTTTAAGATGCACTGTTTGATAACATCACTCGGAGGAAGACCAAACGAGTCAAAGTAGTTGTTGTAAAACGTTACCCAATGCGTTCCAGATCCGTCGTTGAAATCTTGGATATTGATGACACAGCTTGTGGACCGCTTGCAGCCTGAGCCAGCGATCGTATCTGCTGGTGATCTATTTGCAAGTTCGTCTTCTGAAAATACTACGATAAATTAGTCGACAGATTTAAGTTTATAAGCAATCTCAAAATTATTTAAAGCGGCCGATTTCATCTTCTGATTCCCGGCAACATTAATCCTCGTCCTAGACTTCTTCGATAAATTCGTCTTCGCATTGGGTGTGATTGTAATCCGCGTCATATCTCTAACAGGTTTGATAATAAACTTCCCGCTATCTCTGCTAGCAGCTGGCTTATAAATCCGCCCCTGAGCGCGTTGGGGTTTGTTCTTGTGGTTCTTCTTTTTTGTCTTAGTTTTTCGTGCTCGTGTTGTCGGCATTGTTTATAATCATTGATCAGATAAACTTGAACTGCAATCCATGTATAGTAATTGTTTTATACCGTCTCCTGATACAGCTTCTTTTGTCGCTCCAGATATTGCACCTGACGTTGCAGCTCTACCTAACGTTCTTAACACAGGTAATATCTTTGGCAATAGTGTTTTTGTTAAAGTAGCTATCGTTGTTCCGATTGATCCGCCAAGGATCGCTTTCGATCGGGCAAATGCTGTTATTTGTGCCACTGACAGATCGAGTATAAAAGGTTTGTTGTTTAGTATTTGTTCATTTGTCGTGTTAGAAGTAATTTTGTTGGAACGCGATGCGTTTTGAAATCTATTTTTAGTGAAACTGCTTTTCGTTTAGGTATAGCTAATGCTAGTTTTTGTATTTGTCCCTGTGACAAATTAATATCATGCAAAATATATTTCATTATAAATTTTATTAGATAAAATAGAATGTTTTTGAACATTACGTTTGAACCGCTAGTGGTCGACACTTGGACGGTCATTCTACCTCTTACAGCATCAAATGTTATGTATCTCTCAGATGTTAAAAGCGCGTAGGCGTAATATGCATCAGCTGGAGCATCTCTTAACATCCATGTTACCTCAATATCAGCGGTTGATCCAATAGCTCGTTCGCTGTGCTTACTGAAGTCAAAGTGAAATGTCTGGCAAAAAAAAATCGAAATTCTTCGACAGATATCTGAGATCCAGTATCAGCGTCCTGATACTTTTGCCTCGCCTCCATCAGATATATATAAACACGAGATAAAATTTTGTTAGCATCATCTCCAAAATTGCATTCGATCGCTCGTTTAGGATATTGCTTAGAGTTTATTCTGACAAATATTCGTCTGACGTAAGCGTTATCAAAAACAGAGCTATTTTATAGTTGATTATTACGTTGTTCTTGTCGTTGAAATACAACAGATATATGTCTCCGTAACTGTTCGCTAGGCACTGTTGTTATTCGCCATGTGTTATCGGTCGAATTTGATACATCTATTTGGTAAACCTTATGCTGTTCGAAATATATTTTTCTGCTGTAAGCGGCTAACATTGTTTCAAGTTCTATTAGTTTTGAGACGGATACAACAACTCGAGGAATCCATAACGCAAGTCGTGATATCAAAAACTGAAAATTATTAGCAGGATTACCACCAAGAGCAGCCGCAGCAGTTCTCATCAAACGATTGCTTTGATCAGCTCTGTCAAGTATAAGCGTACGTTTTATACCACGAAATACCTTGTTATAGTCGCGGAAAAACCCAAATATTGTGCTGAGCGGTAACATCATCGCAATTTAGAAAACGCTTTTCGTTTAGCGTAACCTTCGGTGTATGTTCGAATTTTTACAGTAGTGTTTTTTATAATACGATTTGCCACTGCTAGCATTGCAGTTCCAACAGCATCAGCTGCAGGTGGAGTAATTTTAGGAATATTACAAAGACTTGTGAGAGAAGTTCTTATTGCAGCTGTATCGGCTGTTGCTGCTGCTGGTGCTTCAATTCCAAATGTACCAGCGTTTGCTCTAAGAAACTTTCTTACTATAACTTCTCTTTCACCATCATTAGCTCCAGCTGCAAGTTCACCAAAATAAACATATTCGTTTGAAACTGCATTTCCACTTCCAGTATCTTTGAACCACATCATGTTTGTTTAAATGTATCTCGAGTACTCATCGCTGAACGGCACCACGTTAAGAATAGTACTCGCAGCTGGCAAGTGCATAGAAATATCTTCGACTATTTGATTAGTAAGTTGATATCGTGCGCTTTTAAACAAGCTCCATCCGTTATTAACAAAAGCAACTTGTGTATTGACGCCAACATCACCATTGGCAGCTGTTCTTATACTACCTTGAACTTCATGTACGGCTTTATGCCGAAAACAAAAAACAAAAACACATTGTCTCGAGTATTAAATGTTCTGATTCCCATCTTATTAGGCTCATTAGAGTTCTTGTCGAGATATTCAATGTACTCAAACTCCGTTGCAGAGTCGTCTACGGTTATCTCATCGGCAAGATCAAGATAATTTTTATAGAAATTTTTATCATAATCGTCAGGCAAAATCGTCATTATTTTACAGTCACCTAGAACTCAGCAACATCAGATTTTGGTCTAGCTCGTGTTATTCACTTTCTAATAATATTTTCTCCGGCCAGAGACAAAAAACGTTTGTTGTTGTTCTCATCGCACTTGCTGTTTCCGATGATGGTGCTATTTCAGAAATAACATGTTTTATATCATTGTTGCCAGCGATAGATGTGAGACCGCTTTGCGGTTCACCTTTAATTTTATGAGCGATCTTTTGTCCGACAGCTGTTCCTGCTGAAGATGCGGCTCCTGTTGCAAAATCTTTTGACACATGTAACGCGATTGGTGCTACTTTGTGAGCTATGCCAGGTGTATTTGCGATTATGTTTGAGAATATATTTTCAAAAACACCACCTATTTTTCTGTGATAAATTTTGTGTTGTTTCATTTTTATTATACAAATTGTCTGATAAAATTGACTGCGGTGAACTAGCTCACTATGGTCATTTGACCAACCTCATCTGCAAAAAGTAAGTCACAATTTCGTTGTTATGATCAATCTGACGACCTGATAGTATATTGTCTGTCTCGGATTTACTTGCATCAGCGAACCAGGTGAACCATCAGGACTAAATGGAATAAATTGTTTGTCCTTCGTGCTGTGTATGACCCACTTGCAATCGAACAGTTCATCAATATTGTGTTTACATCTGTGATATTGACAGTTGATTCACTGTCATATGATACTGTCGCAACGGATCCGCTTTGTGAATCTGATCCGTATTGTTGTTTATTAAATCCGAGCAATGGCCCGATTGCGTTTTGTCTTCCAAGATCGACAAACAAATTCTTTTTAGTGCTATTCTTGCTCGTAGCGTATTATAATTCGGAATTATTTCAAAATTGTCTGATGATATACCACTACTTCCATCGGTAATAAGATATTTTATTGTTTTGTTGATATATGTTTGGTTGTATGCACTTTGAGGTATCTTAACAGATTTCCGCTCGATGATGCCATTGTTTTTTATGCCAAATGTAAAATCGTCATTGACGTTAGTTTTAACATTTGCCATAGAATGCCAGACAGTAGCAGATACTAATCCGATCTCATATTGCCTTGGGGACGCTGGCTTACCAGGATCAAGTTCAATAACAGGATTATAGAACACGAAAAAGTTTGCGCTGTTTGATGTTATCTGAGATGAGTCAAGTAGCAGCGTCATCGACGACATTTTTATTTGTTATTCGCAGATAAAAACTTAATCACGGTTTGCGTTAGCGAATCAAGTCGCTGTGTAACACATAATACTCGTCCGTCGTTAAAGATCCGTTTGATCTTAGATGATCAAGTATTTCAACTATTTCATTGTCTATTTCTGTGCTAGTGTTTCCAGATTCCTTCGATGACATAAGCAGCATCAGTCGATTAATTATATCAGCTGTCGAGTTAATGATCCTTAACCGATCACCTGATGTTTCTTCCACAGTATCATATTCAGAATCTGCTTCAAGTTGTTTATCATATTCTATACTCTGCTGCTCGTCTTTTTTCATTTTATTTAACTTTTCATCTTCTGCTTCTTTCGCCATTGTCTCAAAGTTTTCGCAGTTGTAACACCTTTTTCAGATCTTACAACTCTATCAAAAACTTCTAGATATATCATAGCAATAACACCTTGTCGTACTGTCTTATAATATTTTTCGGCATCATCAACTACAGTTGCAGAATCTAAACCATTTCTAACCTCATTGGCTTTTTGTATTACATTATTCAAATATTTTAAAAATGAATCTTCTTCACCTTTAGTCCATGATCTTATTTTCGTGTTTTTTAAAACTTAACATATCTTTTGTCAAACTCGAAGGTAAAATGTTCAGAAATACTAATTTTTCTGTAAATAGCGTTTTTATAATTTTTAATTATTTTTTTACTTCCTTAAGAAGCTTTTGTTTTTCTCGTTGTTCTCTCATCGTCTTATTAAATAACAAATCTTTTTATTTCACGTTTTGTAAAACCCCAGATTGTCGTGCATCAGGATCACCAATTCGCTCAACAATATCCTCAGCAATTTTCTTTTGACAATCTTCAAGTAGTCCTCGCAAACCTTTTCGTTTAGCTTTTCTAGATCTTCCGGTGATACTTTATCAACACCTGGTTGCTTGCCAAGTACAGACTCTGTGATGGGATTAGTCTAGCAGTTTCTTCTGCGGTTTGTTGTTGTCCAGCACGTTCTTGTTCAACTTTGTTCTTAAACGCAGTTCTTGTAGCAACATATTTCTTTAGAAGATTTAACCGCGCCTTGTCCATTATTTGTTATTAACACACATTAATTTTGTGCTTCTTTACAGTCCAAGAACGTGTCAATTCCGCGTCTAAACATATGCTTGGTATCTCTGGCAAGTTTATTGAATAAGAAAAAAAAAAGTGATTTCTACGAGCTGTTTCATGATACAACTCAACAAATTTGTCTCTGGAAACATCACCGCATTGCTCTCGGGATATGTTTTGCAAGTCAATATTGTCCAGTCCGTTAAACAATATAAAACAACCCGTATTTCTTCTGATAAAACGATCAACATTATAAAAACCTTGGGCAAGATAAATTGCATTACGTCATCGGTTCCTCGACAATGAAAAATAAGATTTGATGTTGTCCATCTCAGCATTGCTCAAATGGATGTCATCAAAAACGATAATCTTATGTTCGTCCGAGTCTAGCTCGGCAACAGGAACAAGATCTTCAGGTGTTCTTATAACAAATATATCTTTTCCAGCACCAAGTTCATTTTTTAGTTTTTTGTTGCACTAGTTCAGCAACTCATATTTATCCTGCTGATGATTGATCGCGTAGATGTACACCCGATCGTAGTAGAATATGTCGTTGAGCTACAAGTTCATTAGCAAGTTAGTTTTGCCAGATCCAGTACATCCAACTATCAGGTAATTGTTGTGTTTATTTTTATTACTCACTCGGTATCAAAGTTTATTATGCTCATCATATAACATCTGCACAAATTTTATCGGCAGAAATTATAATAACATGAGTTACTACACAAAATTTGGTACTTTAGTAAGTGGTTCATCTGCTGAAACAACAGCAACGTCAGCTACAGATGTTGATCTAACAAATTATCTCAAGAAATCCGGTGACACAATGACCGGCAACCTTATAATGTCAGGACAACGAGTGTTAGATCTAGAAACAACATATCCTCCTGTCAACGTCAATAATACACAAACGGCAAGCTATAATCAACTAATTACAGCTGTATCTGAAAAACTTTCACTTGCATGGTGGAACAATGACTTGTAACATCAATACGAGCAACAACAGGATAACAAGTCTCAGCACATAATATCCGCTAAACAATGCTGATATCACACAAGCGGTAAGCTATAATCAGCTAACCACAGCAGTATCTGAACAACTTCCATTCGCAGGTTGGATAATGACTGATGACATCAATATGACAGGTAAGAAAATAATAAACCTGGAAATATTTTATCTGCCGTCTAATCAAAATCTTTCTCAAGCGGTAAGTATCAACCAACTCAATACGGTAGCAAATTTAAAAATAAGCAAATCTGGTGATTTTTGTACCAGGTACTATTTCATTTATCAACGGTGGTAAGATAACAAGACTACCAACAGACTTTCCTCAGAGTGGAGAATCAGATGCAATATCTTATGATCAAAAGAAAGAATCGTTAGCAGCGTACCTGAAACTTGTTGGAGGATCAAGAACAGGTTCGTTAGACATGAGAGGTAAAGTCATATACAACACACAACTCGATATTACTCTACCGTCCAACAATAGCTGGGTAGCAAACGTAAAATTTGTTAGGCAAAATTTTGTTATAAAATCTGGCGACACAGTGACAGGTAATCTTGACATGGGCGTCAACATGATAACATCAACTGTGTTTCCAACAACAACATCGAATATAACAAACAAGAATTACGTCGATGATATGATAACCGGTTATACCGCAATACGAGTAGCAAAATCCGGAGACACAATGACAGGCACGCTAAACATGGGATCAAATAAAATAACAACAACATATTATCCAGTATCTCCATTTGTTCTGACAAATAAATCTTACGTCGACTTGGCAGCAAATAATGCAGCTGCTGTTTCAGGTACATCAGCTGATGCTCTTTACGTTAAACGAACCGAAGGTACAATCACAGGAGCCATCGACATGTTAGCAAATAAAATAACATCAACATATGTTCCTGTTGCTGTATCAGATATTGTAAACAAACTGTACGTAGATAGTGTTGTTGGCAGCATAAAACGAGC
>JAECUM010057341.1:0-20925 GCA_016617855.1 Megalonaias nervosa
TGGCCATAGAATGCCATACCGTGCAGGAAATTAATGAAATTTCATATTGTTTTTCAGGATCTAGTTGTATTCGCGGAATATAATTTACCGAAAAATTTGCTCTATCTCTCGCGGACGCACTCGAGTCGAGTAATAATGTTGTTGCCATTTGTATTTATCTTTAGACAGTAAGATCGCGGTGTAAAATTTCGTATTCGTCAGATGTTAATAAATTTTCCGATCTCAAATGATCAAGTATGTCAATTATCTCATTGTCAATTTCAGCGCCAACGTTTCCAGCTTCCTTGGACGATATCAATAACATTAATCTACCTATCATTTCAGCTACTGACGTAAATATTTTGACTCCGAATCCGATTTTATTCTCCATGCTCAGCCTATCAAAATAATCAAATACAGTTTTAAAATCATTACTTATCATAACATTATCTCCACTTCTAAAATTCATTGCAGTATTTTGAAAAACCCCAGCAATAATATCATCTTTCATTGCTTTATAAAAAATTATCAATTTCTTTTACATCAGTTGTGTAAAAAATTTCATAATGATTATATTTTATCAAAATAATATCTTCTAATTTGTCAATAACATAATTGTATCTATCTCTTGACCAAATATTTATATTATCAAGATCACCGTTAATATTATATTCGTTAATAAAAGTAGAATACTCTAATTCTGATATTTTTTTTCATTTACATTTCTTAGCACTTTTTCATTGTGAACAAAATCTCCTCTCCGAGCAGCTGCTGCTTGACTTAGTCCTTTTGGTGCTTTGTATCTAAGTTCTGGAGTGTCTTCTTCTAAATAACATTCTAAAGGTTCAGGTTCTGGACTTCCTGCTTTACGTGCTGAACTTTCTTTAGGTTTTGAAATTTCTATTTTTACCGGTTCAGCTTCAGCTTCAGCTTTAGCTGTTATTTGATCTAGTCTTTTTTCTGCTTCAGCTTTAAGTTTTCTATTTTCTTTTACGCGGTTTTCATCGATTATTTTAAATTTCCTGTTAAAATTCCATCCCTACCAAAACCTTTGGCTCTAGCAGTTATAGTTATTTTATGAAAGGCCTTGGCGATAACTCCAGCTCTAATTCTGTGAGTTAGTTGAATCATATTACTGTTTTTGTAGTTTTATCTAATTCTATATCAGATTTATTGCCATCAATTATTATTTTATTCAAATCATTAACAAGTTTAGAATACCTTTCTTCGGGCCAAATTGTTATGGTACCAGGCAACTTTATATTATTTTCTTCTAAAAATTCATTATAATAATCGTCTGATATACTATCATTTGCTTTGTTTCTAAAACAATTGTCTCTTTTCTTCAACATTTAAAACACTTACTGTTAACTCACCAATATCTTTTTGCCCTTTTTAAATATCCTTTATTTTTTCTGATAATTTTCCCAGAGCACCTATAACTCCACTTGTACCTAATTTTGATAATTTTCGTTCAATTGCTAGTGGATCACTCATCAGGCGATTTATTTTAGCTTATTTTCTGTCAGGATCAAGGATATATTCCGTACGTTTTTCAACCAACTTTCTTTTGTCTTCCTTTGACATTGCAATAATTTTCTGAGCAGCTGCTTCTTGTTGTTCTTTAACAAGTTCGACTAAACCTTTTCCTGCAAGATTTTAAGTTCTTCTTCTGATAATGGTTTAGTTTCAGCTTGTTTTCCAAGTAGCGCCTCAGTCACCGATTTGAGAGCTGTAGCTCTTTCTTCTACGGCAACTACTTGTCCACGTGGGGCTTGCTGCACTTTCTTCTTAAATTCTGCTTGAGATTGAGCAAGTTTTTTTAAAAATCTTCTATATGTTTTCTGTACTTTGCTCGCTTATCCATTTTATATCAAACTGCTGTAGATAATTTTAAATACAACAGCGAAACATTGTTTCGGATCACATGTAAGTTTATAGAACAGGAAATATTTATATTTATCTTTTGTCGCCTTATGATATAATTCGACAAATTTATCTTTTGTTACGTCACCGCATTTTTCGTTTGCAATATTTCTAACGTCAACGTTGTCAAGTCCTGGAAATAATATAAAACAACCAGTATTTCGCCGAATAAAACTGTCAACGTTATAAAACCCTTGAGCCAAATAAACAGAATTACATTTTTTATTACGCGAAAGTGAAAAATATGATCTTATTTTATTCATCTCCGTATTGTTTAGCGGAATATCATCAAAAACAACAATCTTATGCTCATCCGAGTCGATTTCACTAACTGGAATAAGTTCTTCTGGTTGTCTGATAATAAAAAAATCTTCACCAGCCTCAAGATCATCACGAAGCTTGTTATTGTATTCGCTACGTAACTCGTATTTGTCTTGTTGGGGATTAATTGTATAAATATAAACTCGATCGTAGTTAAAATTATCTCAGAGAAGTAAATTCATAAGCAAATTTGTTTTCCCTGATCCTGTGCTGCCAACAATAAGATAATGACAATCTGGAAGTTTGTTGTTGTGTTTTTGTTTCAGATGTCTGTCTGTATCAATATTTAATATCGACATATTATAAATTACGATGACATAAAATTGTAAGACAGCAAATAAATAATGAGCTATTATACAAAACAAAGAACAACATTAGGAGATTCGTAGACTGTTGTGAGTACAAACGGCAATGTTGATTTATCTGGTTACCTGAAAATAACCGTCCAAAGCCCGAAAATTTAATTAAGTATCGTATTGTTCGGGCTAAGGCTCGCAGTACGATTAAAGAAAGTAAATGAGCATCATGGAAAAATATGTTTCCCTTTAAATTCTCGGTCCTCTATAAAGAAAGTTTGGGACACGATCCGCAAAATAAATGGAAAGAGAAAACACAATTCTTTCCGACTACTGAAACTAAATAACAACAATTTCAATTCCAAAAATGAAATAGCTAATATTCCTGCCGATGCTAGCTCAAAACATTCTTCATCGTCTAATTATTCAGATGCCTTTGGAAGATTAAAAGCTCAAAAAGAAAAGACACGGTTGAAATTCACATCGAATAACTCGGAAAGTTATAATCAACCGTTGTCACTATTGGAGCTCATGGAATCTTTGAATAAGGCCCATAATACATCTGCTGGGCCTGACGATATACATTACCAGATTTTGAAACACCTACCAGAACCATCCTTAACAGTTGTTCAGGAAATCTTCAATGATTTATGGATTACTGGTAATGTACCAAAAATTTGGAAAGAAGCAATAGTAATACCAATTCCCAAACCAGGCAAAAATAGCACAGATCCTACTAACTATAGGCCCATATCACTGACGTGCTGCGTGTGCAAAACAATGGAACGAATGATCAATTCTCGGCTTGTATGATATTTGGAAACCAACAATTTAATATCTCCTTTCCAAACTGGCTTTCGTTATGGTCGTAGCACCAATGATCATCTGGTTAGACTGGAAACATTTATTCCAGAAGCTTTTATCAAGAAGAACATTTAGTAGGGGTTTTGTTTGACTTAGAAAAGGCCTATGACACGACCTGGAAGTACGGGAAACTAAATGACCTGCGCGATCTAGGTCTAAAAGGCCGTCTGCCCTCTCTCATATCAAACTTTCTCTCAGACAGAGAATTCAAGGTACGAGTGGGCTTCGCCCATTCTGATATGCGTGAGCAAGAGATGGGTGTGCCACAGGGCAGTATTTTATCTGTGACGCTTTTCAAAATCAAAATCAAATAGCATCACCAAGTGTCTGGCTCCTGGTGTGGATTGCTCCTTATACGTTGATGACTTTCTAATATGTTATCGATCAAAGCACATGCATGCAAATGAAAGACAACTGCAGCAAAATATCAATAAAATTCTAAATTGAGCCAGTAATAACGGTTTCAAATTCTCGAAATCAAAAACAGTATGTATGCGTTTGTGTCAGTTACGAAGACATCATGATGAACCTAAACTGGACGGAAATCCTATTCCAGTTGTTGAGGAAACAAAGTTTCTAGGCATTATCTTCGACAGAAAACTGATTTTTATTCCACACCTAAAGAACTTGAAAGCAAAATGCATGACATCTCTAGATCTACTTAAAGAAGTAGCGCACACTGACTAGGGTGCTGATAGAAAAGTCCTCCTGAGTTTATATAGAACGTTTATTCGCTCCAAACTAGACTATGGTTGCGTTGTTTATGGTTCAGCTAGGAAGTCTTGTTTTTGAAGATACTTGTCCTAGTTCATCATCAAAGAATAAGACTCGCTCTGAGAGCATTTAAGACATCCCCGTGTGAAAGCCTTCTCGTTCAAGCGAACGAACCTCCTTTATCACATCGTACAGAAATACTTTCCGCACAATATGCTCTCAAATTAAGATCAAACCCTCTGAACCCCTCCTTTTCGGCTGTTTTTCAACCCACATACAAAACCTTGTATGAAAATAAACCAAATGCCACACCATCCTTTGTCATTAGAATATCATCCAGCCTAGACAGTACGAAAATTGATCTTTCAAAAATTCAGAAAACGTCCATCACCGAAACACTTCCGTGGCTACTTAAACAACCAAAATTTATTTTTACATCACACGATGGAAAAAGGTCGGAGACAAACTCTTCCATCTTCCAGAACTCTTATCACGAACTCCACACCCAATGTGAAAACAATACAAGAATCTATACTGATGGATCAAAAGATGAGGAAAAGGCTGCTACAGCCTTCGTTAGTGGAAAACAAACAGCAAAAGTTCGCTTGCCAAATAGTACATCAATTTTTTCAGCCGAAATCAGATCAATAGATCTTGCTCTGCAATATATTGAAAACAAACGTATTTTCAATAGCATCATCTTCTCCGACTCACCATCAGTACTTCAGTCACTACATTATAGAAAACTGGAGTACCCATTATTAACCAATATTCTCCTCAAAAATACTAAGCTGAGTACCTTCCACAATATAGTATAATGTTGGTTACCCAGCCATATTGTTATTAAAGGTAATGAAAAAGCAAACCGCTCTGCTAAAATGACACTATCACTAGAACCATCTGATTTTAAAATACCATATACTGATTTTAAACCTAGTATCAAAGAAGCTTTACGCCAGAAATGGCAGGCATCGTGGAATGATGCCGTGAATACCAAACTTCATGCTATCAAGCCAACCCTAGGAGAATGGACTCCTTCTTACAGAGCCGTCCGCAGGGAGGAGGTAGTCATTGCAAGAATCCTAATTGGTCCTACTTATATAACCCACTCCCGCATACTAAAAGGAGAAGACCCACCAGAGTGCATTTCTTGCAATGAACCAGTCACTGTTAAGCACTTTATGTTGGATTGTTCCGACCTCCAACCTATGCGTGATAAGTATTACAAAGTGCGTGACATTAAGGAGCTCTTTGATACAGTCAGCGTGACTTCTATTATAGAATTCTTGAATGAAGTAAACATTTATTATAAGCTATAGCTTTTATGCTATCTACTTGAGCAGTTTTATGTGATGTACATACCGTCCCTTAATTTTAATAACCTTTCATCCGTCTTCATTAACATATACCATTTATATTCCTCGTTGATCTGGAAGCTTTATTTATTTATTACTGTTAGCATCTTATCGTTTTACTTTTAACTGTTTGGTTCGATACTGCTGGTTGATACGAAACCTTTTATCCCTTTTATACGATCAAAGATATAACCTTTTGTATGGCGCTAAATAGCCTAACAGTGCTGGTGCGCCGTAAATATACAATCCATCAACCATCATCCTGACCGGCATCACATTCAACTATCATGCCAAGGGTTGGATTAAGAAGAACTAACACATGTTTCAAAGTAAATTTTTATTTAGGGTGCCTTTGCCATTTTTCTCTTTACTGTGTCTTACTGTTACTGTCTCATATATATATATATATATATATATATATATATATATACACTATACTCTATATATATATATATATATATATATATATATATATATATATATATATATATATATATATATATACATATATATATATACCATACTCATTAAAACAAAAACATGCATTTAAAGTGTTGGTATAAAGCAATTTAATATACCAATGCTATTGGTATATCAAATTGTGATCCGCCCATGGCGCAATAATACGCATATATAAACATTCTTGCGAGCGTCTGCAGTTGATTCTAGATCAATGATCAATTTCCACACATTATTTTCTAGTGACGTATGAAAAATAATGATGAAAAGTATTAATAATCCGCGTTTTCGAAATTAATTTAATATGGTACACATTTTCATCACAATCATTTCTGTTTTCTGTTCTCCCCTCCCCTCTCAAGAATAACGTACAAACTGCTCAGAAATGTGGAATGAGAGAGAAAAGGAATTTGGGCTGGATTAAAACCTTGAAAGAGAAATTACACCAAGTAACCTACAAGAATATGGTTCGTCGTAGCGATACGTGTGCACTTTCCTTGGGATTTATCAACAGTGTTTATCAATGATACAATGTTGCAAACCAGTAAATTCCTCGGTTACGTGGTACACATGCTGTGATATATTTAATGTTATGTTTTTTCTTTTGTCGTTTTTTCTTAAACATACCATAATGTTCTAAAAAGTTGATTATTATTATTTAAATATGAAAATGTCCAAAGGTCTCTCTCTCTCTCTCTCTCTCTCTCTCTCTCTCTCTCTCTCTCTCTCTCTCTCTCTCTCTCTCTCTCTCTCTCTCTTGACCATCGTAGCAGGATACGGGCTAAAATCTATGAAATGGCGAACGTAGAGGATTTTCCGACAATATCTCTGGACTTATGAATGATGGAAAAAAGTTAACTCAAACCGACCAAAGGATGAGAGACAGACAGACAGACAGACAGAGAGAGACAGAGTTTTAAAGTCAAACCGACGAGAGAGAGAGAGAGAGAGAGAGAGAGAGAGAGAGAGAGAGAGAGAGAGAGAGTTTGTGGGTCAGTTGTACTGTTGCTAAAGCAGAATAATGACTTAGATCAACTGTAAATATATTAAAATATTTTAATTACCTCTTGTTGGTTCGTCAGTTGGCTTAGTTTCTATTCCACATTAATTTCCATGCGCCGGTATTTGAATGGTGTAGCTATCCAAGTGTTGCTACCGCTCTACTTTTATCATTACAACCATCTTTCATGTTTAGATCATAAGTGTGTATTATATTGATTTAATCAATGTGGAGAAAAATAGAAACCAAGAAAAGAAAACAATCAACTTATCAATATGCAGAGGTGATTGTAAATAGCCACTACGGCAGAGAACTACATTTTGTAGCGGACACACTCGGGGATGTGAGGAGTTCATTCGCTAGGTCAATACACGGCTGCCTGTAGTAAATCTGAACTCCGTTCAAAGGGCAAATATATGTATTTGTATGTGATATAAATAAAATATATGTACAGTATGTACGCTGTATCAATGATATACCACTCGTTGTATAAATGTTTCTTTTAAAGGAAACTCAGCAATCTTCGTTTCCTTTTAATGAAAAATTTATACATCTCGCGGTATATCATTGATACAGCGTACATACTATACATATATTCTATATAAGTCTGGGGAATTGTTTCATTATGGCTATATCTATTTAAAACTCAACAACCAGCTTATTTTGAATTGTCAGCTAGTATTTATTATATTCGATGATTGCAACCATTGGGCTATTTATTGAATTTCCTGCCTTGTGACAGAGTTCTAGATACTCCTGCCTTGCTAAGGGAATTGTAGCTTATCATTTGACCCATTATCTGATAATGATACACAGTTCACATTTGTACCAAACTTGACCACATTATCTCAAATGGTTACAGAGATATAGGTCAAACATGCTAGTGTGATGGATGATAACAGGTGCTGACTTCTGAATTATGTTTTAGCTTGGATTTAGTTTGCAGGGTATATGATTCTTGCATATCAGAGTGTGTGATGAGATTCAGAGATGGGACCGAGAGGGATTGCTGAGTCAGCGCGCTAACTTTAAGAGAGTTTTAAGGGGGGTGGGGGGTGGGAGGAGACGAGAAAACATGAGTTTGGATCGAGAGTGGGTGGGGGCGAAACAACAAGAAAGCTTCCTATAACAAGTTTTCTTTATAGCTGCATGGTTACATTTACTACGTGAAAACGCAAAACGACAGGAGTTACATGAGGATTTGACTAATGCGCTATCACGGGGGGTTCCGTCCCACACAACCCTCACTGACTTGTTTATGGCAAACATCTCAGCCCCAAACGACATTTCTGCATCCGCCATTGAGATTTCAGACTATGCAAACTAGTGGCTTTGCGTTGAGTGGGAGACATACAGTGGGTCTTCTAAACAGGGATCTATTTCTTAGTGACAAGCACGTGTTCCAGTGGATAGATCACCAGCTACTCCGATGGAAAGATATATTTTGGATCGAATGACATGAAAGAAATTTCAGTTTTTGATAATTTTCACGGCAATTTTAACTACAAGATTAAAACGCTAGCAGACATGATAATCGTTAGGAGATAGTTTGTGAAAGCTGGAGAGTAACCTAAATCAGGGAGCTGTGTAACTAACGTTCCTACCTAGACCTTCAAATTGAAATAAGGCACTTCAAAAGGTGACAATGAAGAAAGTATTAATGTTAAATATTTGAATACGAAATATACTTTTAACACGTACTCGAAAATAATATAGTTATACATAACTAAAGTTTTGCCCGTCACTCCTTCCGGGGTATAGGCCGCCCACAAAAGATCGCCAGAGACTTCTGTCCTGTGCCATCCCCTCGAGCTGACTCCAGGTGTGACCCAGCTTAGTGATGTGCGCCTCAAGTTCACGTCGCCAGGAGTTGCTTGGTGGACCCCTTCTCCGCTGGCCTTGAGGGTTCCACATCAATGTCTGTCTGGTAATGTTGGTTGGCAGCTTACTTAGGGTGTGTCCTTTCTAAATCCACCTTCTCTTCATGATTTTGTTTTCTACCGGAAGCTGAGAGGTTCTCTGCCACAGGTTGGTGTTGGTGATGGTGTCTGGCCAGCGGATCTGGAGAATTCTTCTTAGGTAGCTGTTGATGAAGGTCCGAACTCTCTTTACAGTCGACTTGGTGGTTCTCCAGGTCTCTGCTCCATACGGTACGCCCAACTTCACGTTGGAGTTGAACTGTCTGGTTTTGGTTATCAAGGAAATTTCTTTGGAACTCCAGATGTTCTTGAGTTGTATGAAAGCTGCTCTCGCTTTTCCGATCCTTGCCTTGACGTCTGCGTCTGTGCCACCCTGCTGGTTGATAATGCAGCCAAGGTACGTGAAGGACTCATCCTCTTCCAGGGGACTTCCATGCAGTGTGACTGGGTTTTAACCGACATAATTCATCTTGAGGATATTGGTCTTGTTTTTGTGGATATTGAGGCCAACCTGTGGTGATGTGGCTGCCAGTACGTCCGTCTTGTCCTGCATTTGCTACTGACTGTGGGACAAGAGCGCTATGTCATCGGCAAAGTCCAGGTCCTCAATCTGACTCCACAATATCCACTGGATCCCATTTGTCCGCCCATTGATGGACGTCTTCATAATCCAGTTGATGACGAGAAGGAAGAGAAAAGGTGACAGCAAGCAGCATTGCCTCACGCCAGTCGGCACTAGGAAGCCGTCTGTGTGCTGTCCCGCATGGATAGCTCTGCAGGACATTCCGTTGTAAGTGTTTTTGATCAGGCTCACTAGCTTGGTTGGGATGCTATAGTGGCAAAGAAATTTCCATAGTGTCTCTCGGTCCACGCTGTCGAATGCTTTCTCATAATCGACAAAGTTGATGTAGAGCGAAGAATCCCACTCTAACGATTTTGCTCTACTATAATGCGAATAGTAGCTATTTGGTCCGTACACGATCTATTCTGCCGGAAGCCCGCTTGCTCGTCTCGTAACTGTGGGTCTAAGACTTGAAGACTTTCCCTGGTACTGACAGGAGTGTGATTCCTCTGTAGTTGGAGCAATTGCTGAGGTCGCCTTTCTTGGGGATCTTGACGAGGTATCCCTCCTTCCAGTATTTCTTCTTCCTCCCAGATCTTCTCAAAGAGGGGGTATAGCATTTCCACTGAAGCCTCTAGGTCTGCTCTGAGGGCTTCTGCTTGGATGTCATCACGTCCAGCTGCCTTGCCGTTCTTCAGATAGGGTGATTCTGATCACGTCTCCATGTGTTCTTGTGGATTCTCTTGTAGGGAAAGATGATACCACCGATGACCAGGTTGTTCAGTGCACAAAGGTCTGCGAATCTCTCTCCATTCTCGTTCATCTCCCCCAGGCCGCGGATCCCCATGGCTTGTTCGTACCCTGTATTGTCCGACCCAGTTTTGACATTGAAATCACCCATGAGGATGTTGATATCTTTGTCTGGGAAGTTCTCTACTATGTTCTGTTGTCTGCTATAAAACTGGTCCTTCTCTTTTTCTTCGCCGTCATTTCTTGGAGCTTAGCGCTGTATGACGCTCATCTTTATTTTATCCTTCTTGGTCCTAAACGTTGCCGCTAGGATTCTAGGCCTATGTGGTTCCCATCCTATCAGTGCATTATATGCTTTCTTCAACATCATAAGCCCCATCCCCTGTGTATGAGGCGCGTCATCTTCCTCATGTCCTGAATACAGTAGTATCGCTCCTGTCTGCTTTGTCCAGATTAAGTCCATCTTGTCTCGCTAATGCCCGGTAGGGATAAGTTGTAGCTCCTCATCTCTGCTGCTACCTGTGCTGCTTTTCCTGCCTCATACATTGTCCTCACGTTCCATGTTGCGATGTTAATTCTCCTGTTTGATAGAAGGGTGGTCTGCTTTATGGCTTCCGCGGGCTCCTTTTAGTACAACCCATGTCCAGAAGAGACAAACGCATATGGGGTATCATATACTTTCTTGAGTTGTTCCGTCACAAACATTTTCATTTAAAAATGATAACCTGTTTCCAACACAACGAATGTCCGCGTCATCAGGTATCATTGGTGAAGGAATATAAATCAATCCAGCATTAACAGGAAGTAGGTATTTATTAAGTTATTGATCGAAACGGATCTGATGAATTATAAATGACAACACATGAAAGAGCATCATGGAAAATCTGAAGAGTTCAAACAAGAGAGATTAAATATTCTTGAATACGTGATTGAGAATTTGTGATAACATTGTTTTGTGACTCGATACATAATAACGTGGATAATGATTGTTTTGTCTAATTACATCTACCTAACGTGATAATAACTAATCTCAGTGAAATTATACTGACAGTGAGACAAGACTTGGAACACCAAGGCACCTAATCTTTACGATTTATATCAACGTTCTGGTACTTCAGTAAAATAAATATGGCCCTTGTGACAGAGTTAGTGTAGCTTACACATTTGTGCACAAAGAAAGATCGCATTAAATGTTTCTTTTTATTAGAAAAAAAGCAGTAGGTATGTCTTTTGCTTAAGGTACAGATCTTTAATCAATTTTTGGGGTTAGATAAATAATAAAAAGTCAACGTACGTAAATACAAAATTATTCAAAAGCAGAAAAAGATACTGCAAGTGGTTAAATACATCATTCCAACACATATTGCACCACGTATACTTAGAGATGCGTTAAATTTGTGCAAATTTTACAGGTGAAATTACCGACAACTAACTATTGATATTTTAATTGCATCAGAGAATTTCTTTGTATCAAAAATTTGTATAAAATTGTTAAATCAGGTTCTAATAATTATAGCGGTAAACAATCGAGGTAAAATGACTGTCAGACAAAACATGATGTTGTACGAAATCGATGATAATTTTAACTTAACTGGCTACACTATAATCACGACAAAACATATTTACGCTTACCAGCTTACATTAGAATAGATTTGAAATAAGTATAATGAATGAACAATTTAAAAAGGTGAGATCCGGAGTAATTAATGCAAACAAATACTGGTGCTAATGCTGAACAGTTTGTAGTGTATGGAAAGAAGTTTAGAATACTAAATAGCTCAATGTATCATTCTGCTTCGTGCAGGATTTCCGGTGTACAGCATAAAAGGTATCTGAAAGAAACCGAGATTAAGAGCTAGAAGCATTTGCCTCAAGTTGAATTCGATCACGTCCGAACCAAATGCTCATTCTGATAATGACACGTACATAAATGGCATTGATGTCTTCGATGATTATGTCATAATGGAGAGAATGAATGACATAGTAAGTTATAGTTTTAACTGACTCCACACTTAATTCTACCAGAATGAATTGAAATGGTGCTTTCATACAGTGTGCATGTAGCACAGAAAGTCATCATATAAATGTTTTCAACTACGACATGTACAACAAAGCAACAGATCTTGGTGATTAAAATCTTTACACTGACAAACATTGCACCAAGCGTGATTTCGTAAGAACACACGATAACACAACAGATAGGGTCACAACAGAAGTCCTTGAACCATGCGACAAAAGAAGAGAACTGCAGAAGGGAAAAAAAGGAGATTATAAAGGACCTAGAAAATACAGAGGGATAAACACCATATCAGGAAAAGCATAAAAAGGCAAAGAAAGCGTGGATAGAATGACAATGCTGCAAAATTGAAGACAGTCTGCGGAGAAATGACAGTAACATGGCATATAAACTGGTGAAAGATCTCACAACCCATAAATAAGGGAAAACTACCACCATCCAAGACAAATCAGGGAAATGCCTCACGGAAGATCACGAGATCCTCAAGCGATGGACAGAATACTGCTCAGAATTGTACAAGCATAAGACCCAAGGAGATCCAGCAGTACTAATTACCCTCAGGCAGAAGAAATTGATGACAACTCCATTCATCGTGAAGAAGTAGAAATTACAGTTAGGTCACTAAAGAAAGGAAAGTCAGCCGGCATTGCCAACATACCAGCAGAGCTCATTCCAGCAGAAGGAGAAGAGATAGTCACAGTCCTAACAACAATCTGCAAGAAGATATGGCAGACAGGAGAATGGCTCAACACATGGACTCCTTGGTTATCGTGCTCCCGAAGAAAGGAAACCTGCAGCTATGCTAAAACTACAGAACCATCAGTTTGATCAGTCACCCGAGCAAAGTCATGCTGAAGATAATTCTCAACAGACTAAAGCCATAAGCTGAGAAAATTATTGCTGAGGAGCAGGCAGCTTTCCAGGCAGAAAGGAGCGCCACAGAACAAATATTCAAACTCTTACTCCTTTGCGAGAAATACCTTCAGCATCGGCAGAATCTATACCACGTCTTTATAGATTGCAAAAGGCCTTTGATAGGGTATGGCATGCAGCCTTATGAGCAACTATGAGGAATTACATCAACTCAAACCTGGTGCAGCTTGTTGAGCACCTCTGTGACAAAGCCACCAGTGCTGTTCTCATCAATGGCAGAAGAGGAGATTGCTTTCGAACAACAGTTGGAGTCACACAGGGATGTATACTGTTACCTACATTCTTCAACATTTTCCTGGAAAGGATCATGGAAGATCCCTTGCATGACCACAAGGGCACTGTCAGCAGCGGAGGAAGAACAATCACCAACCTTCGCTTCGCAGATAATATTGATGGTTTAGCAGGAGATGAAAAGGAACTGGCCGACTGGTTGAGCGCTTCGACACAACCTCAACAGCATGCAGTATGGCGATTAGCGCCGAGAAAACCGAACTGATGACAAACAACATCAATGTCATCAGTACAGAAATCAAGGTCAGTGGACAAAAGCTGGAAAAAGTCACAAGCTTCAAGTACTTGAGATCAATTATCACAGATGAGAGCTCCAGTCCAGAACTGCCCAGACAACAGCAGCAGTAACAAGTTTGAGACCAATATGGAAAGATACCAACATTGCTTTTGGTTCCAAAATAAGGCTGATGTGTTCGATTGTCATACCCATCTTTCTGTATGCTTGTGAAATATGGACGCTCACATCAGATCTACAAAGAAGGATTCAAACCTTCGAAATGAGGTGCTACCGCAAGATCTTGGGCATCTCATACATTGACCATGTAACCAACGAAGAAGTCCACAACAGGATCCAACGAGCCATCGGATCCTATGAAGACTTCTTGACAACTGTAAAAAAATCGCAAACTGAAGTGGTACGGTCATGTCTCAAAATCATCTGGACTGTCAAAATCAATCTTGCAAGGCACAGTGCGAGGGTGTAGAAGAAGAGGCAGACAGAAAGAGAGGTGGGAAGACAACATTAAGGAATGGACAGGCATGGGATTTGGAGATTCCCAAATGGCAGTATAGAACAATGAAAGATGAAGAGAATTGGTTGTCAAGTCAGCTGTGGTACTCCAAAGACCTCTTGGGTTAAGGGATTGATGATGTTGATGATGACACGATAACACATTACGCGGTAGGGATCTTAATTTAACAATAGAATTTTTAAAACAAATCCTCTAAATTCAATAAAAAGAAAGATGCCCATTTATTTATGTTTATTCCGTTTTCAATTGTCAGGTTAGCGTTCAAACCTATTACTTATATATATTATGTTTTTGCAATCAATAAATGCATTCATTTGGAACAATCTCATAATATGATAATATGAGGAGTAGCAAACTGCGAGAAAAATGTTTCCACTAAATATGAGAAACAACTAGATAAAAGTACTATTTGCTACATCACTTACGATGGACTTTTGTTTTCTAAAGATGAAGATGTGAGCGATATATATCCTATATATAAATTTGATAAATGGCTGGAGCTGCTGGCTGGATTATAGCAAGGTACAAAGATGATCTATTTAATGATTCGGAATATGTAGCTGACGTAGCCAGACTAGCTTTTCGTGGTAAAAGTTTTAAATATAAGTATGGATGCTTGTGTTAAAGTACAATTCTGTGTTCAAAGTCTTTAGAGGAAATATGCGACGTTTGGTTACTGTCTATTGCAAGGACAAAATCAGGAATGGAATCTATCTTCACGTAACACGATATCATCAAAGATGATATACAAAGAGATTATATATATATATATATATATATATATATATATATATATATATATATATATATATATATATATATATATATATATATATAATCAGAACACATACGTTTTTTTGAGGTTTCAATTTCGTTTTCAATGCAAAACACTCATGTGTCCGTAAGGAAATGTGTTCACATTATCAACCAGACAACACTTTTTTTATCATCCGTAGGAATGCTTTTTTGTTCATTTATGCATACATTTCGTGATTGCATAACTATAGTACATTCTTATTTTGGAAGTTTTCTTTGTGGTTAAATAGTTTGTATTTGTCCATCTAGATTTCAGATTCTCTTAATCAGGCACATATTCTAATCCCTTATAAACTGTCTTTTCATCTTTGATCGTCATCAATTAATGGAGTCTCAATCTTAATCTATTAAACTATGCATTTCAGGATTCCGTTTGGCTCATCGCCGTAAACACTAGCGTATTTCTAATGACTTGAGTTGGACAAAACACGTTTCTTTTGGATAGTGCTGAACAGTTATCTTAGAAATGACAATTAAGAAGTAATGGGATTTCCAAAGATTTTTCTGCATTGTCCAGCATCATTATTATTGGAGATATCTAGCAAATATTTTCTATTCCTTTATAAAACTGCTTCAGTGAAGTGAAGGACATGTGGAGAAAACTAAAATGTATTTTGTGTCACTAACAAAAGGTTGTGCGAAAAGGAAGATAAAACGGAGGGGGGGGGGCTAATGTTGTGGATGGCAGAGCTTGATTTCAAATATTTCAAGAAAATGCTGTATATTGTGTAGTACACAGGAAGTAGCGATATTAGAAGGCATCTTGGCAAAACCATATGAAGATGTTACGTAATCTAGGAAAAGTCGAAACCAGTGAAGTCCGTTTGAACTTGATGAATTTGAAAACAAACAATAATGAAACAAAGAGCTAAAATGAGAAAACGCAAGGAGGCTTTTTCGATTTATCCAATGGAAACTATTTCACTTTTATGTATATTCACCACTTTTTGGACCTAGATAATATGTTACATTTCATAAATGAACAATCGTTGCTACTTACAACTGATTTACCATCTTAAATGAATATTTTAATCTCCTCTCTTGGGCATATGTTTCAATACAGCTGCTCAGGCCAGTCCAGATCGGTTTTAATCTTCCTGTACCTGGGAAACCAATCGACCAACCGTGTGTAAGATTTTATCCAGAGTCTCAGCTATTGAGTGCCATTTATGTTTTGATATCCCAAAAGAGGCATACAAGACAAAGATAAAGACAAAAATACATTGTCAAATGGTTTGCATGAATGCACTATTTCAAAAATGTCAATGACTTTCTCAACTGTAATATCTTTACGGGACATATTCCAGGACACATGGGTGTCTTCATTAGTCGAGGGAACATCGGATGTATTCGTCATCACCGGACCTCTGGGGTATATGACCGGTTAAAGTTTACTCCAACTGACAATATTTTTTGATTGATTGAAACGTCCACTTACATATTTTTGATATATTTAAGTTATACTATTTCAAGTTAAACCTTTACATGGTTTAGTCAGCTTTTAAACAGTATCAGAAATCAAGCATTTCGAGTTCCAAACGCAACAATGTGCATATATATATATATATATATATATATATATATATATATATATATATATATATATATATATATATATATATATATATATATATAATCTTTATCTCAGCTCAGATTCCGTTTCATCCTTTGCCATAAAATAAAGCAGCTTTGATAAACAGGTGATCGTTTTCAACTGATATTTGATCAGGAGAATAAATGCACTACAGGCGTACAATCCTCATAAGGTAGCATAGGAGAGAGAGAGAGAGAGAGAGAGAGACAGAGACAGAGACAGAGAGACAGACAGACAGACAGACAGACAGACAGAGACAGACAGAGGGTGTTCATCAGCACTCTTAATATATCATTGGCTCTTCTATCATGCCAAAGAAATGATGAGCTAAGTGCCCTTCCCAAGACAGCTGACCCAGGCTGGCATAGCACAAGTTGAGGTCTGCAAGAGCGACGCTTTACCAGCTATGTGGATTGATGAGAGAGAGAGAGAGAGAGAGAGAGAGAGAGAGAGGGGGGGGTATGCGTGCAGGAGCGGCCATTATAAAAATCAATAACTTATCACGACATTATCGATCGCAGAACCTGGATTTCAAAATTAACTGAGTCATAACCATTTACACAACTACTTCAAGAAAATGCCTTTCATTGCTTAGCACATAGTAAATACCATTGTTGAAAGATAGATTGGCAAGGTCATATGGAGAAGATCAAGATGTAAAGAGATGAGTACCCCCCCCCCCCGCCCCTTTCACAAGCAACATAGATGGTACTAATTCGATGGGAGCTGCAACTACAAAGTAGCTAGCGTGCAGGACTCAGGACAGAAAGGCTGCGGTTTAGAATCCTACTATCGCACTAGCCCGGGTCAGTTAACGTGGTTTATCCTTGGGCAATGCACTTTGCTCCAATTGCGTTAGCACTAAATTACTAAAATTAATGTTGTGCCGTACAGCACCAAACTAAACCAAACTAATTCGAAGCAATCTAATCACTGATCAGGGCCTATAAACTGCTTGACTTAGATGGAATAACCACGGAGAAAAGTGCGACATTGCTTTAAAAAAATAGAAAAGCAAAACAACCCCCCAAAACCACACACACACACACACACACACACAAATCGAAATATACTTGGAAACTTTGAAAATATATTGTGTCAGTTTACTGGGCAAGCAGCAGTTTTGGATGTTGAAAAGGACCCGTACGTGCTCACCCATTCCATACCCAATTCCTTATGAGATTACCTATTAATATTCACTACACGTTATCCGCGAAAATATCCTTAATCGCAAACAGATTTTAAATGAGCACTCTTTTACACGAATAGACAGATTATGACAAGGCATGTGAATATGTACATTTTTCTTTTAATCAAATTCTTTATACTACTGAAGTAGTTCAGCAATCAGTGACGCTTAGGTTCTAATTTGTAAATTCTGAGGCATTTATCACAATCAAAAGGTTAATAAAATTAAGAACATGCTAAATAAATCTCTTTTTGAGATTCGAACCTGGTTCTTTCGTCGTGGTCTACCGTTTGAGCGATCGATTATTTGTGTATAACCGTATACGTTAAATAAATATTTAGGTTCCCATTGTCCAGCTAGTGCTTGACGTTTATTTCTGTTCAATATTTCCCCTTGTAACCGGTCATTAGCATTTGTGCACTACGGAAGCGAGGTACAGTACAGACCCACCGTTTCTTTTTAAAAGTTAATCCTGGTTAAACTAAAAAAATGTTTGACTGAATTAGATTTTCTTAAACGTATTTTGGCTTTGATCTGACTGTGAATATTATAACATTATTTTTAATGTATATAGACGTGTATATATAAGTGTATTTGTCGATGCATACTGTACTCCTTGACCGTATGTATGATTTCTCCAACATGATCAGTTCTCTGATGATTCAGAATTTTGACAGCATAAAGACTGTAAGAAAGAAAAGAATAAGCTTATTTAAAATATCTTTTTTGTTGCTTTTTCCAAACAATATTGGTAGAAAAAGAAACAAATATGCTTAAAAATGCAGTTCTATTTCTTCACACGTGTTGTAGAGGAGGTACCAATGGTGCCACATGAACATAATGCCAACTACGAAGACACTAAATGTAGTGAAGGTATATCTTTAAGGTATCTGCGCAGTTTTGAGCCATAATAATATTTTTAAGACATATTTGCTCATAGGACATATATAGTCTGCAGAATTTTCTTCGTGGAAAAAGGCAGCGCTCATGTTTATTTTGTACTAAAAAGGTGATAAACTCAACATTTGTGCTACAATTTTCTAACACCACCCCATGTTCAAAAGTCGTTTTATTGTGTTTGTGTTTTTCAGGATATGGAAATTTGTAGACATTTAGATGAGTTTGGTTTGTATCTTTTGTAACGTAATTAGGCTAAACGCCACGAAATTAAACAATATTAGTTAGGTGGTAGTTTTGTAAAACGGAGGCAGAAAACAGTCCTTATTCAATGTGGTCGTTTAAAATAAATTTAGTGCAGTGGGTTCCGAACATGGTGTATTTTGCAGAAAGAGAAAGACATCTCTTAGCACTTGGATTTTCTTCTAAGTCGAATATGGATGGTACCAACATGTCTGGTCGATTTAAAGACAGTATAGGTTAAATAGCATTAGAACGGATTTATTTCAGATGAACCTATGTGGCCAGTATGTATGCATGCATGTATAAAAGTTTAACTGCTTATCAACACAATAATCGCTCTGTCAATTCATTTACATAGGCATCACCAAAAGGCATACAGAAAAAAGATAAAGACTAAAAACATTGCCAAATTTTTACATAAACATCCAATCTTATAAAGTACAAGCCCTTATAAAACTGAATATCATTATGGGACACTTCCAGAGCGTAACTAGTAAAACATTAGTCGCGGCTTCCGATATTCTGGAGGGCGTATCGGACCTATTCTACATCACTTAGCCTTCAATGGAATACCTGATTAGTGTTCAGAAGGTGGTTGTGTTATAGATGGTCCAGATATAGAAGTCAGGCTGTATTTTACATTTCTGTCTCCATAAGTGATTTCTTGCCACATGCAGGAGCGCGCATCAGGCCTTCCACTGAGCCCTCTGCGAAATATGTGGCCCGTTCGCAGAGTGTGGCGGTGTTCATAAAGCGGTGCTAGGTCAGAGACGATAAAATATACACGTCCACGTCCATTAGTGATCTCTTTTGATGATGAGAACGAGGCCCATTTTATACCATCAACCAAGAAGGCTGGATTATGTGGCAAGATATATTTGGGCCAGTGTAGGAAAGTTTATGTCCACTTTACATATCAAAATCCATGTGCAAGATGAACAATTTGACAAAATATAAAAGATAAGTTTATTTAGGATTCAATAACAGTGAGAATATCAAGTATTGGCAACCTCAAGGGGTGGAGTTAGATCAGCACGAGTTATAAGAGATGGGCGATAGTCAAAGAGATGGGGTATGGTGACATTTTTAATATGCAATATAATAAATTCAGGAAGCATTGA
Source organism: Megalonaias nervosa (assembly GCA_016617855.1). NCBI lineage: Eukaryota > Metazoa > Mollusca > Bivalvia > Unionida > Unionidae > Megalonaias > Megalonaias nervosa. The sequence goes on from JAECUM010057341.1 coordinate 19,999, forward strand.
ATAATGTACTGTCGAGCCACCATAAGTACATATCTATTTATTATTATTATTATTATTATTATTATTATCTTCCACAGCTATTTCATTTCCAATCTATTAAATTGTTCCTTTATTCGTATGACTGTAACTATTTCTTTCCCTTAGTCATCCATTGGAAATTGAAAAAAAATTTAATAACTACTACGTGTATTAGTTGCGTATATGTAATTGTGTGTTAAAGAGGTATATACATGTCGGTTCATTTACAGAATGTATCATTATAAAATGGGTTAATTGGGTGGAGGAGAATAGTTAGTCTCAATCGATGCAGCAAATATGACGATGAACCTCGGTACATCATTGGTTAAATTTTATGTTCTATAAGAATAATATAAATGCTTCCTTGAAAATGGTGGCCAATCGGACCGAGGTGACCTGACCCCCTACACACATACACGAACCACCACCCATATACATTTAAAAAGAAATAGAAGAATTAAAGCATTTTGCATACAACAGAATTAATAATAGTATCAAGCACTGTAAACGAAGCTAGCTGCATGACAAGAAAGAAAACCTATATAAGTATGTTACCACACATATCCAATCGATGGCAAATATTTCATGAATGCGTCTTGCAAGAGAAAACAACTCAATGGGCGTATACATTGGATTTGAATTTTACGATTGGTTGGTTGGTTAGTTGAATTTTTAAGGCGCACCAGCACTATGAGGCTATTTAGCGCCATACAAAAGGTTATATCTTTCATCGTTTAAAAGTGGTAAAAGGTGTCGTATCGACCAGCAATACGAAACCAAACAGTTGAAGGTAAAACGATAAAATGGTAAGGGTGATAAATAAATAAAGTTTCCCGATCAACGGGGAGTGCAAATGATGTATGACAACGAAAACAGATGAAAGGTAATTAAAATCTAACGACGGTATAT
>JAECUM010057346.1:0-21077 GCA_016617855.1 Megalonaias nervosa
ATATATATATATATATTCACAAAGAAATCTGAGGAAAAGCAACATGTCTGCATGCTCTGACCCTTATTCAACTTAACCCATACAGCTATAACTGCATGCGCAGCAAATTGATGAAAATAACTCAACAACGTCGGCCAATATGCACATACTGAAAGCATCAAATATTTCACATCAGTGTCACGTGGGTGGATGGTAGAAGCACGTTGAATAACCTCTCAAAGTCTACAATTTTAATTTTGAAAATTGCACAAAACAATGCCATCTGAGGCAACCTCCAGGCTTTAAGTAACGAGTAGCTTATTATATGACTATCTCATCCTCTTTTACACTACCAGTGACTTTGACCTTAGAGCTACAAACCTGCCAGATGCATAATAAGGCGTAGAGAAAGATAAAATTTAATTAAATGGTTAAAAATTGACAGCCTAGATAGGGAAACAGGCCAGTGACGTCCCTTGTTTTTGACCTTAACCTTCGGGCGTAGGATATAGCTATGAAGATGTAAGACACTATCAAGTCCATATACATACATACATATCAGGCTAAGCTGCATGAAAATACCTTTATTGGTTCAAATGTTATACCTGCACAGGGACAGATCACTGATTTATATATTCCCTTGCTGTGACCTTAACCTTGAGACTGAAGTCATGGCAATGGTATTTCTAATTATGTTATATAATTGATTTCAAGTTTCATCAAAATATCTTCATTAGTTTAAAAAGTTACCTTCCAGAAAATGTACAAAATCACACAATTACATTTGTCCTTTAATTGCTGTGACCTTGAACTAGTAGCGGGGATTGGGGGGGGGGGAGGCTTTATATAACATGTAACACGCCGTTTAATTATTAAGTATACTTGGGCAGAATTTCATAAAACCTCTCTTCCTGTGACATAGTTATGGTTGGACAAGCAAATATTAACAGAAGGATAAATGGATCTAGTGTTAACATAATTTTTCCACATTTAAGGTGGGCGCAAAAATGCATCAACAGTCATACCATAAATTAACATGACATCAAAAGTGTTCTTGTCTTGATCTATGATCAAAAGATTAATGAAAATACCAAGAAAAACAATTGACACATTCAGAAGTTATGAGTTTAGCATAAGTTTGATTAAATTACCTTCAATGACTTTTGAGTTACAGTCCTAGATAAGAAGTGAGTAAGCTTCAATGTGAGTTTGATCTTACTGATAGGACCATGCTATTGATACACAGAATAGGACCATGATAAACTCTTCATTCCATGATCTTTAACAACAGCTTTAGGGTGACAGTTTTGGACACAAGAAGCTATACTGACTTGAGACCTGAGACCTGGCTTTACAGATAGGTCCAAGAAAGTTCCAAGTGACAAGATCAAGTCATGATGTACTGCTTTACCAAGTTTTATGTCTATTACTGCATTCAAAAGTTTGCAAGTTACAACTCCAAACAAAAATTGCCATGACCAGCTTTGACCTTCAAAAGAGAACCACGAAAGCGGCAAATTTGACTCTCTTGTTTTTCATATGTGTAAAGGTCTAGTAGTGTCAATGCCGCTAACCTTAATATGTGACTTTGACCTTGAAGAGGCAATGACAACGTACTCTCAAGTTCTGATAAAATTTACAAAACATCATCCAGCCAATGGGCTAGTTTTAGTCAATCTTCCAAGCAGAATAAAATTGGAAGTTTTTGTACAAAATTACTCAAGTATCCATAGACACTGATTCCTTATTTACTGCAAGAAGTATGTGGAAAGTGCCACTTGTACAGTTTTCACACTGGATGACTTTTTGTGTAACCATACGATTCGGTGTAATCCAAGTCTGAAGTACAGTTTTCACACTGTATGATTGATTGGGTAACCATAAGATTCCCTGTAATCCAAAGTGAGGTACAGTTTTCACACTGGATGATTGACTGAGTAACCATAAGATTCCCTGTAATCCACAGTGAGGCACATTTTTCACACTGGATGATTGATTGGGCAACCATAGGATTCGGTTTAATTCAAAGCGAGGTACAGGAAATACTTAAAATTCGGTAAATGACATGGCATAGAATATTCCATGCTTCCAGTCTGTATGGTTATGGTGTGTCCTGATCCAGGGGCAAATTTTTCAATACTTTTAATGTGCTTTTCTCTTTTCATTTCCATTTAGTGTATACCAGTATATGGTAATATGGTGAGAATATTGACAGTTTCCAAGTTATAAACCAAGAGCAAGTCCCCTACACTGGGGGCATGACCTATGACGTGTTGGATGCGCAAGTGCATATGTTCCCATTCGCTTGTGCCCAATAAGTGTAAATGTTGGATTAGGATCGGGACCTTAACAGTTTCCAACTTAAGAGTCATTATCAAGTTCCCATTCACACGGCACCTGTGTTGGATACATGTCTAATGTTGTCTCTTCATGACTTTCAAACGTATGTACAATTATTGACTGGGGATCTCAACAGTTTGCAAGGGATGACCCAAGATCAAGTTTCATTTAAAAGGGTCTTTACAGGAAATGTGTATAATTTTTTCTCATGTCCTTCAGCCAGTTGCTTCCAAGCTATTACCCAGTAGTAAGTCCAAAGCAAAACCTAAGGGGCATGATACATGGTCTGTACTGGATATACCAGTATGTCTGTTTCCGTCTCGTGAATTTCGGACCTATATGTGATTATCGGGTGGAGGTCTCAACACTTTCCAAGTTGTGATCCAGGTAAATCTTACCCAGAGGGACCATCCCCGAAGCAAGACCAGAAAGTTCAATGCATCTGTTATAGCTCTGGCCTTCAAGATGGCACAAACCATCTCTTCCTTCAAGACTTCAAATGATCTTTTTAAACAAAATAACTATTCCCAGAAACTGGACCTATCCCAAGAATCAGAATGAAAATTTTAAAACCACTATGTATATCTAAAGACTACACCCAATCATATCCCAATGTTTCAAGTCTGTTTTCTTTGATGGTGTGGGAGATAGATTGCATTACCAATAGCGGGACAGACGGACTGGAAGACATAGTCCTCAACTTTTTAAAATACGTACGATTATAAAATTTAATGTTATATTTAAAGACTATGACTTGTAATGATAATTATGTCAAGATTTCAAATGCAATCAATACTTAGAGAAAAATCTTTGGTTGACAAAACAAGCACAACTTCTGTGAAACGGCTTTTCATGACTTGAGAAACACAAACCAAGTATATATATCTCTGAACTTAATGATATAACCAATAACTACACACATTAACAATACTGACAAGACTTTTATTTTAATATTAAGTAACAATTATACTTTCATTACAACTATAAAGAACAGAAACTCTAGTTGATACATTAGTTTCCATCTACTCTAATGTGATATTCCAATTGTCTTCTAAAATGCAAACTTTCCATTCATTTGTCATTACTGTAGAAGCAATGTTTATGAGGTACATTCAAATAATTAATGGGAAAAGGAAAGCTGCAAATAAGCTATGCACACTACAGTTGAATAATAATAATAATAATAATAATAATAATAATAATAATATTATTATTATTATTATTATTACCTCGTGTTTCATTCTTAGAAAAAAATAAAGCTCTTACGGTTTGTAGTTGTTGTTTGAAGCTGTCAGTAGGTGATTTCATTGTATTTGTGAAAATCAAGTTCCTAGGATTACTAAGAATTAAGAGTCTACAAAAGTTGTCAACAAGAAAATTTGATGGCAATTTAAAAAGATACTGAAATTGTAATCTATATTATGATAATGGACAGCAGCATGGTTTTACATGCAAACATTCATACAAACCATCATTTTCCTCTTTCCTTGAACACAAAGTTAAGTGTATTTCGTAAACAGAAACTAAACCCATTCCTTGGATGTAAATGTGAATTATAGATCTAATCTAGGTGAAAATATACATAGAATCATTCAGCACTGCAGTTAAACTTCTCTCCGTGTAAGCTATTACGACTATGGTCTTAAACTAAGTAACAGACAAGAGCGAAAAGGAACAAGTTTTTTTAAAAATTCAACAAAAAACTATTTTCCTAGAATACAAAATGAAAATTTAAAAAGGTGTTCCAGTAATGCGAATTCAGTCCCAAATAGTCCCAAAAGATTTATCACAAGTCCAAATGTATAAAGTTCAATTAAATTCAAGTGGTATTCCAAATAAGCTCCAATAGTGAATGTGTTGACGTACCTGTAGTCTCAAATATGCTAATGTGCCAGTAGCCTATAGTGTGGAGATGCTTTGTGCTTATAAGCTTTGCTCCCATCAAAAAATTTCCAAAGAGAGAACCAGCCTAGAAATCCTTGCACCACCTAATTGTAGTAGTATTGAATAGGAGAATTCTAGGACAAAGGAAGGGGTATGGGTTGTCAAATTGATTTACAATTACAAATGATCGACTAAATGACCACATAATAAACATTTTTAAATGATATATAAGGAGCTAAAGCTGCCAAAGAACTATATATCAAAATAACCTTGACAAACGAGAAATTAATGAATGAAAAAAGTAAACATTATTACAATCTAATGTCCAGTTTGCTAGAACTCGTATGGCGTATATTAAAATTGGTAGCAATCTGGTGAAAAATAGCTGATCGTCTAGAAATTAGATGATGGAGTCAATAAAACAACAAAAATAAAAAAATAGGTGGACTGGATATTCCATGGTTTTAGTGAATAAAATGAAAAATAACATCTTGACTGGACAGTCTGTGGTTTAGCGAATGAAATTAAAAATCAACAGATGGACGGGACATTCTATGGTTTATTTAGTAAAAAATAGGAGGCCTAAAAATTTGATGTTTGGGTGAATAAAACAAAACAATTAAGAAGGAGTTTTACAATTCGAAGGTAAAATATACAAACTGAAAGAAACAAGGAGCCAAGAAATTCGACTGTAAGATCAACAAAAATGAAAATAGCAAGTGATCAAGAAATTCGACGGTAACGTGAACAAAGCAAAGATGACAGGTGGATAAGAAATTATATAGTAAGGTGAGCAAAAAGTTGCAACTGGACTAGCAACACGAAATAATATTTGGCCTGGAAATACAATGACAGAGTGTGCAAATTAAAAAATATCAGCTGCGTGTGCAAATCACGAACAAGGAGTATTCAGTACAATCTTGGACAATGAAAAATAAAAGCACAATCCGTCTGACATCTGACCTAAACACAATACTCATGAATTACAGGCATATAGAGATAATGATTGCATTAAAGTTGTTTATGACCGGTTTGGCAAAATTTACAAAATTGCAACAAATAAAGTAGGGCAAGGAAATAACGGTAAAATGAAACAATCAGGTTCGATGATTCTTTTTGGTTCGTGGGTCATTGAACAACTAAGAAATTTTGAATGTTATTAGTATATTGAGACAGCTAGATATTTCAGAATATGCAAGATCAATTTCTTTGAAAGGAAATTAATCCATACAAATATTTGAATTATTTGAACGATTTAATGACCAAGCTTTCTCTACAAAAGAAAACATTTACTCGCCTTTCTTCAATTTGAATATTTCAAATCATGATTTTTGCCAATATGTCCAGGTTGTGATGTTGAATTAAACACATTATGCAATCTCCGCGTCATAAATGACACATTAATGTTGAGTGATATTTGTGAGTCGACAATGAATGCTCACTTTTCTAGTGCACCTGGTTTATCAAGTAAGGCATCATTGAAAACATAATATTTTTAAAGTTGAATTGTTAGCGGACTACAGAATGGATATTTGCTTGCAACGAGTGAATAATGGAAAAATGTCATCGAGTGGGTGAAAAGCTTAGCATCTGCATGAGTGCCAGAAGTGAAAATACTAAAGTTTATCACCCACGATGTGAAATATATCCGTTATTCACTCGGAGCCAGCATTTATCATAGTTTTAATGCTCAAACGTATTGGGTAGCAATATGTATAACAAACTGAAGCAGAAGACTTCTTCCTGTATCCTGCTCGATAGTGTCAACAGCTTACCATTGATTTCTGCTGTGCTTTGTGTATATAAGAAAGTATCAGTAGTAACATAATGTTCCTTCCTAATTTAAGGCATAAAAGCACATTAACAAACTGAATAAAAAAAGGTATTTTATTGAACTTAAATCGTCTGTGTGCGAGACGGCCATACTTACCACAAGACCAAGCAGCGTCTAAAAATAACTCCCAAACTTCTTGGTTATAATATTATCGACGCGGCAGTGAAAATATTCAAGGTATTTCACTCCAGTAAATTATCACAGTTATTTTCCTTGGAAAATCTTGTAATTCATGGCCTAGCATAGGTTTCTTGTGATTGCGAGTGGAATCAAAGGAAGTGTAAGTATGATGCCAAAACCCAATAATAGTCATATATCATGTACTTTAACCTGTACGAATGGGCGATGTCACAGCACATGCAAGTGAGAAACATTTAAGTCAAGAAGTAAAGATAAAATTAAATGTGTAAAAAAACAATTATAAACAATTATGATACATCCTTGACGTTTATGATATAGGCTATATATGAGAGGTTGATCTGGAGTTTCCAGAACTCTTTCGCCACATTTTCAAAGATTATCCATTACCTCTAGAGAAACTAGTCCGAGTTCTATACGATCTATCAAAATTGCAAAAACAATGGATTGCAGATAAAAGGTTGAAAAGTCAATCGTGACACAGCTAGTTTGTACGTTGTAAAAGAAACAGATGCAGAATTTGAGAAGAAAGAATAACAATTAAAACGTGTAAAGATGAAAAGAAAAATATGCTCATAACATGAAAAAATATCATTTAAATTCCGAAATATAATAGATAATGACTTAGTATTCTTTTCAATAAAAACTTAAAAGTGTCAGAGTTAAGAAAGTCAGTGATGTATAAGTTCTAGTGTAACAAATTAACAAATAAATTTGATGGAAGATGGAAGCTAGAGAGTTTGCAAAGGTATCAGGAAATACGTGATAATAGAAACTGCTTTATCAAGCCGGAGGTGAACTATCAGCAAATTACGATTCTTAGGCTGTACAATCACGAAGGGAACTACCAACGTTGCTTAGGTTATGCAATGATGACATCTACACAGTAAACATGAACAAATTAGCATTGTCATGCCAAGGTGATAAGGTTTGTTTGGTTCACAACATCAACACATTTCCTTATAGCTATCAATCATTGTCATAATTTGAAACAACGAAAAATGTTCAATCGGTGCAACGCTTATTGAAGATAACGGAAGATATTTGTTTAAATGGAATTTTCTCAGTTTACCATATTATGATTTAATAATCTAAAGATTATGTTATATCCTCCGGTTTTCATTTTTTTTTTTTTTTTTAAAATATAGCTAAAATCGTTATGAAAGCTTGTGTATGTACATACACTAACTAAATAACGGTGCATACATTTAACTTGCTTTTTCCATTTGAATACATAAAATATTGTGTATTAAAAAAAATAAAAGTAGACAAGAAAACAGATACGAAAACAAATTAATGGCCAATTAATAGTTTCGAAAACAACGAAATAAGTAACTCTGAAGAGACTACAACACCTCGAAAAAAATTGATGAAAAGAATCCATTTAAGATAATTATATAACCATCTTACATCACTGGAGAATTTTCGTTCACTCCCCACAGGTATGTGAACAATCCTAAGAACGAAGATTTAGAACTCAATAGCATTGAAGTTCAGATAATGCCTCCATAATAAATATCGAAGCTTGTTAAGTTCGTAAGTGAAAACAACGCAATGATATCCTTAAGGTAAAGCACAATCGAAGTACCTTACAGCTGGTCATTAAGACACGGCTAAGGCTTACCCTGAGCCCTGAGACACGGCTGAAGACTTAATCTTTACAGAGAGATTGCATACTATATATTTAACCAGAAAGGCCAACAGAGACGACTAAGAAAAGTAACCTCAAACGTCTATTGCGATATACATAAATGAGAACGAAGTGTTGAAAGTAAAAGGATTAGCTTGCATCTAAGAAAAAGGCATTGTTGTTACGGCACAATAGAGAGTGATTGACTTTGTACGTATCATCATTTAAAACGGGTTAATAAAGATATTTTTAAATCTGTACAATGCATTACAATTACTTGGCACAAAGCTTGATAGATCATTCCAATTCAGTTACCCGTCAAATTTCCAGGCTGGCTATCAACTTTGGTTTTATTCACTCTTCTATCCAATTTCTAAGCCATATATTTCCATTGCCTGCCATTGAGTTTGATTGTTCATTGCCTGTACCATAGAACGTATTGACCGCCGATTAGTCTTCGTTTTATTCACTTCACAATTTTATTTCAAGGACACCTGTTATTTTGGTACTAATGCGTTGAATTGTAGAATTCTAGATCTGAAAAAAAAAAAAAAAATTATTAATAGTTTCATATTTTCGGTAAGAATTTTCTCATTACCATTGAATTTATTGAATTATACCTGCGTCGTTGCCTGTTTCCTACTGTGTCGTTTTAACTTTTAGCATTTGGTCAGTTAGTACTGTTGTTGAAAAAGCGACAAACTGCAAATCAATTCTCCCACAATGTGGCCTAGAATTCACATGTTCTGTACTACTAGCAATTAATAGAACTTCACTTCTGTTAACGGAGGATTTTACTTAGTAACATTGTTGAATATTAACTGCAAACTGATGTAAATCTCAACATAGCATTACAAGCATTGTGATTTTCAGCCATGGAAAAATGAACACACACACACACACACACACACACACACACATACACACACATGTATATATATATATATATATATATATATATATATATATATATATATATATATATATATATATATATATGAAGGGTCATCGGTGCAAACACTATTGTGTAAAAAGTACACACACACACATAATGCATGCTATTTTCTTGAAAAGGGTTCGCCAAAATGTTTATTAGTAATGCATGTCACCTGACTTCATCACCCTACACGTTATCAAGCATACCAACAAAACTGTTTGCTTTACTGTAGTTCTTATTTTAAACCCGGAGATAAATGAAAGATATTCTTTTTTGCAGTTTTCATTAAATAAAAGCTTTATCTTCAAGTAAATGGTAAATTGTTCTTAAATCAACGGAGTCCGATTATTAAAAGTAAATAAACCTATTTACCCCAATCCCACGGCACACGTCTTAGGTTCGTAAGGAATCTCCTCTCATCTAAAAGTTTGTCTTCTAAACTGATGACTGCATGGTTAAATTTGTATACAAAACGACGGTATAATGGAAACGTTGCATCCCTTTACTTTATAAAATTCTGCATTTGTGTACCAAAAGGTGAGTATAATTTTTAATCTTGATAGACTACTGAATATATATATATATATATATATATATATATATATATATATATATATATATATATATATATATATATATATAGAGAGAGAGAGAGAGAGAGAGAGAGAGAGAGAGAGAGAGCAAAATGTAGAACTTGTATATACTTAGATTTCTCAGCTCAAAAACATAAAATGTTAATGTATTATGACTATGTTATAATAGTTACTCCTTATCATTAGATTAAAATAGTAAAAGCAGTCGAATGAATGTTTATGCGAATTAAATACCAGATTCTGTGTGTATGCTTTAAGCTGACATTTACATGCGTTGCATCAGTTTCTGAACCGTGATTTATTTTTCTTAGCTCGAAGTGTTATCGGAGGATATATATTTGGAATAGCTCTTTTTTGTTTTAATTTTGTTAGCTGAATAAATGCATTCAATCCTTGACGATGACAAAATATATGTCTTTGCTATTCGTATTTATTTTACCTGTTGTATATAAACTTGATTAGTTTAATTCCTTACAGAATAGTGGATTTCTCAAGCAGAACTTCACTGTTAAGTGAAGGTTTAAGTTTTTAGCAATTCGGAGAGAGAGAGAGAGAGAGAGAGAGAGAGAGAACTATGAACAAATCGTCGGCATGTTTACATATCAAGTCACACCATCAAATCTTTGATATGATTTTTTACATAAATTCTAAACTTATGATTAATTTGTTGAAATCATTAAATTAAATGGCCGAAATTTTTTGGATCATGGTCGCTTGTTTATTTTAAATAGTAAATGGGACTTTGTTTCGAGAATTTTCATTGCCGAAGATCTCCGTGTACCGTTTGCTTATTTTTCTTTTTTTTTTTTATGTCTTTGCGTTTCGATAATGTTCTCTCTTCCTCTGTTTTTTTTTTCTTTGTTGTTTTTTTGTTTGTTTTTGGATACAACAGTTTGATTGGTCTGTGTCTTATTATATGATACATCCATTTTCCAACGTATCTTGTTACTGTGTGACGTAAAATTACTCTTCAGCGTGAACACTGTACATTTACTCTTGTCGCAGTGAGTCCTGAGTTTAAAATAGACTGTGCGTCATGTATTTGTTGAGTTTTGTTTTTACGTCTTTGTGTACCAAACAATAAAAAAACAAAAAACAAAAAACAAAAAAAAAAAAAAAAAAAAAATTTGTTCCATGCGTTTTCTGGTTAGATTATAAATTACAAATTATTTCAAACAATTTTTGAAGGGAAAATGCAATAATGAAGTATAGTTTAAGCATTTCGAAGAACTTCACTCATTATCTGTTCACAGTCGTGGTTGCCAAAGAATATTAAATTTCCTAATCTCACTTCATTGCAGGTGTGTAAAGAATCTCTGCGAAAGATCTTTAGACATGTGTTGCAACGTGTCAGGTTCGGCAATAAAAAACAAACAAACATCAATTTGGCATGAAAACATAGACAAAAGCCAATCAACCCATGAAGTAACCAACTGACCGACCAAACAATCAATCGAACAAGTAACCAAGCAGCTAGTATCAAAATTCCAAACTGAACAAACAAAACACGAAAATAAAATCTAACAGAAGAGCAATAAGTTCTTTATACTTTATACCGTTGTCAATTAAATGAATAAGAGTTTCGGAAGCTCTCTTTTTTTCGTACGTACAAATATTTACCACAGTATATCACCGCTACAAAGTACACACACACACACACACACACACACACACACACACACACACGGAGTAGAGGTCGGGGTATTATCGGACAAAGCAATACAGATAAGTAAAACTATCTAACGCAAAGTAGTAACCTATAAATAGATTAACACATGTAATGTAACATCTGACCTCATCCCGTCCATTATTTTGAAATAAGACTATGCTCTGGTTAAAAAAGGTGAAAAATTTATTTTGTACGAAAACGAGTGAATTTTTGCAGCACTTCCGGTATTCAAATAGTTAATTCCAAAACCGTATTATTGCATTCCCGGATAAAATAAATACGCCTGACACAGCTTATGAATCCGAGATTGTATAGACCAATTCTTGTTATGTTTCACTGAATGTTTACTCTGACGGTATCATTTTACTTAGTTTGATTGGTTGACAAATATGTAGGGGTGCGCCCGAAGGGGGTATTATCGGACGTTTGAAATACATGTAGCAAGTTATGAAGTACAACTAGTTGGTTAATATTTCGAATAAATTAAACTTGTAAAGAAGACAAAAACTACTTCAACTGATATTGTAGATGATTCAGTTGGTATTCCAAGAAAAACTGCGCTGATAAAATTTGTGATTAATTAATTAATTAATTAATTAATTAATTAATTAATTAAGAATCAAATATGTCAATGCTCTGGATTTAAACCTCACCACTAAAAACAAAAATCTTTTCACAAACTTGTTTGTTATTATTATTATTATTATTATTTTTTTAAATATTTCATTTTAAAATGTTTCAGCTGTCTCATCACATTTCATCAAGACCGTTTACATAAAGAGTGTAATACACATTATTAAGATGTAATGAAATGTTTATAACAATCCCTAGCTTGATATTTCATGGACTAGTAATGTTAAACAAAAAAAAGATTGTCTTGAAGCTTAAATGATGTGATTTCTTTTATTGCACTTGGATTAGTGGAAAACAAAACAGTACTCCTTTCTGGCAGTGTTGACATCAGCAATAACTGTGAATCTTTTTGTTAGAGAGTTAATTTAAACATATTTGAAACCCCATTAGGCAATTTTTATACAGGCGGTAACATTAATGATAAATATAACCAAAATATTGAATATTTACATTGTCTTGTTTAATTTATTTCTTGTGCTTGATTAATTACATATGTTAGGGTTTAAACATTTTTAAAAAAAATACAAATAAATGTCCGAGAATACCTGGAGGTGTCTTATTTTACCCTGTATTGAGCCTCTATTTTGCATGACCCAGAATGATCACGTGATACATGTAATGTTCAAAATGGATGCTGCAAAACAGTAATCAAAGTTATTTGCTAGCATTAATTCCATTTGGCAGGAAAAACTTAGATAAGTCTTATTACTGCATCCCTTTTAATATTCGTCCGATAATACCCCGATTGACGGTATATATATATATATATATATATATATATATATATATATATATATATATATATATATATATATATATATATATATATATATATATGTGTGTGTGTGTGTGTGTGTGTGTGTGTGTGTGTGTCCATTTCCGAAAGATGATCGTTACCCGAACCGCCGCCGACATTATATATGTTTCTCATCGGCTACTCACAACAAAATTTTTCGATGAACAAGTGTCATTGTTATCGATGTACACTTGAAAACAGACTTAAATGTTTCTTTAATCAAACTGCATACCTGCTTTCTTACAGTACCAATATGGGGCCAGGTACTGCTTGGTATCACCGCTACAGCAGCTGCGTTGCTAATGTTGACATGTCTACTTCTCTGTTGCATGCGGCTCTGTGGGTAAGTAGTCCCCCTGTGTGTGTGTGTGTGTGTTTGTGTGTGTGTGTGTGTAGTCCCTGTGTGTGCGTGCGTGCGTTCGTGCGTGCGTGTGTGTGTGTGTGGGTGTGTGTGAGTGTGTGTTGACATCTGATTGGCTAATTGTCCAATCACATACCAATCAATTGGATGTCGAGTACTGTGCTTGACCCGAGTTACATCTAAATTTGCTCGATGCGGAATACAAGCGCTCGAAGATATTCGTATTATATATTAAAATAATTGAATAATTAAACTTATCTAATTAGGTTGCCCTTTATAATGTATCAGTAAAGCGCTTGCTTTGCGCTAGTTCGATCCCAGGCGTATGAGGGCTCTCACCTACAAGGTCGGTGGTTTATTCCGAAATCACATGTTTCTTCCACCTAAAAGACAACATCACGCTGACATCTGAGGCGTTCAGTGCGGGTTGTATGAGCGTTGGGAACTTTGTTGTAAACGAATTAAAATATAAAAATGTATTTTGAAAATGACACAAAAAATTCCATCATTCTAGAGGAACAAACTTTTTGTTTTACCAATACAAGTTGTTAGAAAGGTGACGTAGACGCAAAAAGTAACAAATAGGTTGAGGAAAATGTTTCCGACTGTAACAGCTTATTAAAATTAGATTCATCGCTTCGACCACGATATCTGTCTCACTATATCAGTATAAGATACGGTTCTACCAATGAGAAGATGAGCCAGGTTATTATAAAGAGATCCAAATCATCTAACAATTTCTTGATTTATGTAGATGCTGGTCGGGAAATATCCTTGGTTTCGGAAGCTTAGGTCGGATTCATCCGGAAATGGGAGATCACATGGGATGCTGGTGTTGCAGACCATATTATTCACCACGCATTGAAGATCTGGAGAACGGAGGTTACGTGATACAATTTAAGAAAAATGTACGTAGATCTTTAGTTTACAGGATATGTTATACAATTCAAGAAACAAAATGTATACTTTAGTTATAGGAACATTCTCGGCCTTCTCAGTCAAGTTCAGAAAGAAACCTTGGATGTAATTCGCCACCTTTGAGAACCATATTTTAAACCACTTGTGCCCACATGACACAATATGACGGTCAAAGGAGGCAAAGTCATAATAGGAACATGATCGGCCTTTTCTGTTGCAACATACATGGTGCACTCCGCCAGAAGCGAATGAACCAAACCCATAAAATTAATATGTATTCTTACAACAACACTCGAGGTTATCTCTCAACTTGACGGAATAGCTGAGCGACGGTCTGATCGGATCTTTAAATAGCAGGGTCTGGTTGAGGCTGGGGTGGGAGACGGCGCTTAATATAGGACGGGCCTTATTGATATATAAACACACTGAAAGCAGTCCTTAAACTGCCCTTTATATGTGTATAGTTAATATAGGTATATAAGTACAAAAATTTTAGATGCTTAAGACCAATATATAGTTTATTTAAACACATGTAATTTTATCCACGGAGGCCAAGGGTCCCCATGACTGGGGGTGGGGTGGGGGTGGAGTGGATGGAGGGACCAGGGCACGTGAACCCCTTAATCCGGTCCTTTTCTTGTGTCAAGGCTTGTAATTTATGTATGTTTATTGTTGACTTTAATATATTTGTGAATAACTTGGAAAAAGGTAATAACAAGAAGATGCTTTTATGCAAATTCTAGATTATACAAATCTGTGGTGTCATTGGAGTTCCGAGATAAGCGACGGTGCCGCCTGTGGGGAAGTTTGTGTCGATCCTGTGTAGTCCGGTCATAAAGTAGAACCGAAATGGTCGGTTTTATTTCATTATAATAATAAGGCTGTTGTGGACTACAATGGGCAGGGGTCCGAAATAACCAGTAGCCGAATCAGGCACATTCGACTGCAATTTAAAGAGCTGTTACAGATACTAATTACCTTTATTAATTGTTCTCCGATGTTTTCAGGTGTTAATTTTCTGACTAGGATCAGATGACTAGCAACATAACACAGATAACTGTTAATGTGGATGTCAATTCACGTGTAGATACAAATGAAGGACAACGTATGTATTTGTTTTCGAATTTCTCTTAAAATTTAATGGTTTGTTGGTTTGAAGCTAAGCAGAGAGAGAGAGAGAGAGAGAGAGAGAGAGAGAGAGAGAGAGAGAGATTTATATGGCATCTGAATTTAACAAAGAAGATTTAATATTTGTATCAAAATTTTTTTTTTAGTAATTGTCATCCAATCAGATTGCGCTTTAATCTGCTTTTATAACGCATTGATGAAACATCCATTAGAATTTTAAAATATTACCTAGGATTTGTAACAAGCACTTTGATTTTTGTGCCGTTTTTCATGATCTGTGTGCTTGTTGTCTGTCTTCGTCTACGTTATTGTGTTCATCATGCACTGGCTGTTCTATTGCAATGTGTTTCTTCATCTTCTTGTATTGGAAACGAGAAAAATTAGACTTTTTCTCAGCTGTCTTGCGCCACTGTTACAAATTCCTTTGTTATCGAACAAACCGCCATCACGTGATACTCGCCAGTCCACCCGTTTATGCTATGACGGACCCTCAATAATTGCGTTAAATGACCACTCCTTGGCTCCCCACAATACTTTGTGCACTAGACTAAACGACCTGGGACTACATTCATCATTTCATAACTGTAAACGGAAGCGAAAAAGGAAGCGTTGTTTCAAAGCTGGCCGGCGTAGAACAGGAAGAAGAATTCCAGTTATCTCCCTTTCGCCCTTTCCGGCAGAGAAATTTAAAAATTCGACCGTTAATTTAGACAACCTAATTCAAATCCCAATTAAATCGACAACCTTTGTGTCAACTTTCGAAGAGATACCATTGCGCATCGCATTATTCAATGCCCAATCAGTAGGACCATCGGAAAAGCGCACAGAAATAGTTAATTTTATCAACGATCAGAATATCGACGTCTTTTTCCTGACAGAAACATGGCTAAAAACATCAGGCGATGAACCCAAGTGCGCGGATCTAACACCCACCGGTTACTCCATAAAGTCGTTCCCCCGCCACTCTCGCGGACGTGGAATCGCTGTCATCGCAAAGAACTCCATGATCAACCATCTTAACTACACTACAACCTTCAATTTCTACCACACATCGTTTGAACTAGTCCAAACTACACTCACACTGGAACAAAGGTCAGTCCATTTTTTCTGCCTCTACCGCCCTCCTCCTAGTAGAAAAAACAAGCTGACAGAATCTCTCTTTTTGAAGCAGTTTCCGAATCTCCTGGAGTATGGAAATTCGTTAGGTGGCAACCTGATTATTCTTGGAGATTTCAGCTTTCACTTTGACTGTTCTGGAAACCCATGCACATCAAAACTCCTAGATTTCATTCACGTTTTCAACCTCAAACAGTCAGTTAACCAACCCACCCATAAACATGGTCACATTTTATACTAGATTCTTTACAGACCTGATGATAATATTCTACAGTCCTTCCTGGTGTCCCACGAACTTTCATCAGATCACCTCTGCATTATATGCCATCTTGACGTATCAGTTCCTAATCCTCCACCTTTATTCGCTACTAAGAGAAACCTCCGTATGATAAACAGAACCCAACTAATGCATGACATCCAAGCAAACTAACAACTAGCTTACCTCCTACAGCAGAACAACTCGATAACTGCCTGCGTTCATTGCTTGATAAACATGCCCCAGCAACCAAGTGCAGAGTAGCAATTCAGAAGTGTTCACCGTGGTATAGCAGTGTTAGGGACCAGCTTCAGACTGCTAAAAGAGACCGCCGTAAAGCTGAGAGGCTTTGGCTTTCCACCAGACTCACTATTCATAAGCAGATCTATGAGGCCACTAAGAAGAATGTCACAAACATAGTCCATGCAGCGAAATCAGCCCACTACAGTACTAAGATCACGAAAAGTTCCTGCTTTGGATAGCAGAAAGATTACAGCCCTCACTCTCCTTGACTTGTCTGCTGCATTTGACACAATAGACCATGATATATTACTTCACCGTCTCCAGCATGTATTTGGCATTCATGATACGGCCTTACTATGGTTCAAGTCCTACTTGGTTAACAGGACACAAATTGTGTCCGCAAATGGTATACACTCCAGCCCAGTTGATCTATGCTGTGGTGTTCCACAGGGGTCTGTTCTTGGACCTGTTCTCTTCATTCTATACACTCAGCCACTCTCAAGTGTCATAGATCATCATCCAGTGTCTCACCAATTGTATGCTGATGACACCCAAATATACAAATCTAGCCATCCAGCTGAAGTTGAAGCTACCATCCAAGGCGTAGAGAGGTGCATTTCTGATGTGAAATCATGGATGACATGTAACAAGCTGCAGATGAATGATGATAAAACTGAAGCCATTCTGATTACAACATAAAGACTTTCTCAGTCACATCCTTTACTGCAGACAATAAATATCAGCAACACCAACATTAAATTCACACAGTCAGTACGAAACCTCGGTGTTACTCTTGACAGTACTCTCTCACTGCACCAACATGTCATGAACATATGCAAGGCTGCATATCTTGAACTGAGACGCATCAGCTCCATTCGCAAGTATCTTTCAGTTGATGCCAATAAAACACTTGTGTGTTCCTTAGTACTTTCAAGACTGGGCTGTTGTAACTCAATTCTGTCTGGTTCGTCTCAATATCTACTCCAGAAACTTCAAAAAGTTCAAAACACAGCTTCTCGGATCATTCTTAGAGTACCACGATCAGAGCACGCCTCCCCCCTGCTCTGTACCCTACACTGGCTATCCATTTGATCCAGAATTAAACACAAAATTTGTTCTCTGTGCTACGTTTCACTGACGGGCTCCAGTCCAACATACCTATCTGACCTCACCCATGTGTACACACCTGCAAGATAGTTACGCTCCTCTTCTGACACTCGTATTCTCATTATTCCCACTATGAAACTGAAATCATATGGACAACGCTCTTTTGCATACCAGGGCCCAGCAATGTGGAACGAATTGCCCACTGCATAGACACAAAGACACAGTGATCTCATTCAAGAGCGCTCTTAAAACTCACCTATTTCAACTGCAAGAACAGACTTAGGGACCTAATAATGTATCCTTATAAAGTATCCTTACCTTAAATATTTACAGCATGTTTTTCTGTTTCTAATTTCGTGGTGTTTGTTTTTATTTTTGTAATCATATCATTATATATGTTTTTTAAGTGTTGTCAAATGTTGTAAAGCGTTTAGAGCTTCTAAAGATTAGGCGCTATACAAAGTCCTCATTATTATTATTATTATTATTATTATTATTATTATTGATTGATTGATTGATATCGCATCACGTGACTCAAAAATCTAGAAGATAACGCCAGAAAGGAACTACTTGCGTATTCTGAGCCCTTCTTGTCGGCCATGAGGATATTTGTAAACAATGGTTAAAATATAGCAATTTGTGACTGGATAATATCACATCATATTTTACAAGATTCAAGAAGTTGTCATGCTTGTAAATCGAGTACATACTGTGTATGAACGGTCTTTACTTCATTCACTATGGTCGTTCAGTTTTATTCTACTTGCAAGCTTCAGGACTTTATGAATCCTGTAATATATTAAGTACGCTTCTTAAACAATATCAAGTTAAGCTCGTTTACCCGAATCCACTCCACCAAGTTCGTTTGGCAAAGGTGCATCCGTTAATTCATTTATACAGAAACTAAAAAAACCCCAAACATTCTTAAGTTTGAAACAAAACGATCTTACACATCATATTAATAATTACATAATTCGATATTTGAACATAATTTCTTTTACTGTCTGCAGTTCCAGAATGGTTGTTAATACTAATAGGCGTAAGTGCAGCCGCACTAGGACTTCTGCTGCTCACACTGTGCCTGCTGGCAGTACTGCGCATGTGTGGGTAGGTAAAGGACAAAGATGAACGTCATGAACATTTTATCCCCAGACAAATCGGTCTTTGAACCCAAAACTTACACGTCAAGAAGACAAAACCGGCCGAGATATTTTACATAAACTTTCTCAGATTTAAAGAAAACAACAACCTGATATTACGAACTGAAATTCAAACAGTATCAAAATGAATAATATTGGTCAAGTTGTAAAAGTTATAGGGAGTTTATTTCCGCTTTAAGGCAACGATTACCAAAGTGCACATAAGAATACCTATGCAATTTTATTTTCCGAAGAAGGCAATTATAAAACACTACCTGTTTGAACGTGCTTTCGAGGTAATATATATATATATATATATATATATATATATATATATATATATATATATATATATATATACACACACACATGTGTGTGTGTGTGTGTGTGTGTGTGTGTGTGTGTGAGCTGCATAGAGATGGAAGCCCCCCCCCCGATTATTTTTTTTGTTCTTGTTCTTCTCTTTTCATAATCAACATTTTACTTTGTACATAGTGGCCATTGATACCGAACATAAGGAAAAAGAGTTATATATAATCAGTACACTTCATCGAACGTGACCAGTCATGCAAAAACCTGTCAGGTACAAATTCTCATCAAATCCAAACATTTTATTAAACTTTGGTTTATTTATTTATTTATCTACGCTTGCTTATGCTCCTCGTTAAAAGTGTTTTAAATAGGTACCTATGAGTCATTTGAATGTAAATTTATTCAGTGTATTTCAGGGTCCATATATTTCGAGTACAATTTTATATTTTAAGATTTTATAGCATTGATTCGGTTATTTTGTTTTTGGTTTTAAGTATCTCTATAATAGGGTATCAAAATTGCAATCAGAATTCGATTTAGTCAATGCTCACATTTAATTTTTATACATAGTTGCATAATATCGCCCATCTTTGGATCGGTTTGCACGCATTTTCAGTCTAGTAATTCAGAGGAAACTAGTTGCTGTGGGAGGAGGAACAATAAAACATCCGAATACATCATGAACAACGGGTCATACATATTGGCTTCATCAAATCCTAAGGCACGAGTAAGTCTCTCTCTCTCTCTCTCTCTCTCTCTCTCTCTCTCTCTCTCTGTATTTTGCAAATGTATTATCACATTCTATCCACCAAACCACACTGCAAAAATGTCACTCACGTGTCTTCATAAATCTAAACACCTGAGCATAATATTAAAACAATAGTTTTTGGTACTATGAAGAATCAAAATAATAATTCGAATAACCCATGTCGTCAATTTGTCTATTCAGTTGTTATATTTTTATAAATAATTTGGGGAATTTTAGTAGTAATGGAAATAAGCTTTTTTAAAATAAAAAATCTGGTACAGTGCTATTGGGAATCTGCAGCAAATGAACCTGAGTGTCCTTTGTCAATTTGCATTGTTAAACTAAAATAAAATATTTGTTAATCCTTGCAATATATCTTACTGCTTTCACAAATCAATAAAAGGTAAGTCAGTCAGTGTATCACCAGTCAGTGTATTATCAGTCAGTGTATTATCAGATAGTGTATTATCAGTCAGTGAATTATCAGTCAGTGTATTATCAGACAGTGTAATATTAGTCAGTGTATTATCAGGCAGTGTATTATCAGTCAGTGAATTATCAGTCAGTGTATTATCAGACAGTGCAATATCAGACAGTGTATTATCAGGCAGTGTATTATCAGTCAGCGTATTATCAGGCAGTGTATTATCAGACAGTGTAATATCAGTCAGTGTATTATCAGTCAGTGAATTATCACTCAGTGTTTCATCAGTCAGTGCAATATCAGACAGTGTAATATCAGACAGTGTATTATCAGGCAGTGTATTATCAGTCAGTGAATTATCAGTCAGTGTATTATCAGACAGTGTATTATCAGGCAGTGTAATATCAGTCAGTGTATTATCAGTCAATGTATTATCAGACAGTCAGTGTGTATTATCAGACACTGTATCATTAGACAGTTAGTGTATTATCAGTCAGTGTGTCATCACACAGTGTATTATCAGACAGTCAGCGTATTATCAGACAGTCAGCATATTATCAGTGAGTGTATTATCAGATAGTATATTATCAGACAGTGGATTATCGGACAGTCAGTGTAATATGAGTCAATGTATTATAAGACAGTCAGTGTATTATCCGACGGTGTATTATCAGTCAGAGTATTATCATTCAGTGTATTATCAGACAGTCAGTGCATTATCAGTCAATGTATTATCAGGCAGTGTATTATCAGGCAGTGTAATATCAGTCAGTGTATTATCAGTCAATGTATTATCAGACAGTCAGTGTGTATTATCAGACACTGTATCATTAGACAGTTAGTGTATTATCAGTCAGTGTATTATCAGACAGTGTATTATCAGTCAGTGTAT
>JAECUM010057347.1:0-20690 GCA_016617855.1 Megalonaias nervosa
ATATATATGTGTATATATATGGTATGTACGCTGTATCAATGATATACCACGAGATGTATAAATTTTTCATTAAAAGGAAACAAAGCTTGCTGAGTTTCTTTTTAATGAAAAATTTATACAACGAGTGGTATATGTTTGATACAGCGTACATACTGTACACATATTTTATTTATATCACATACAAATACATATATTTGCCCTTTGAACGGAGTTCAGACTTACTACAAGCAGCTGTGTATTGACCTAGTGAATGAACTCCTCACATCCCCGAGTATGTCCGCTACAAAATGTAGTTCTATGCCTTTAGTGGCTATTTACAATCACCTCTGCATATTGATAAGCTGATTGTTTTCTTTTCTTGGTTTCTATTTTTCTCCACATTGATTAAATCAATATAATACACACTTATGATCAAAACATGAAAGATGGTTTTAATGATAAAAGTAGAGCACTAGCAACACTTGGATAGCTACGCCATTCACATACCGGCGCATGTAAATTAATGTGGAATAGAAACTAAGCCAACTGACGAACTAACAAGAGGTAATTAAAATATTTTAATATATTTACAGTTGATCTAAGTCATTATTCTGCTTTAGCAACAGTACAACCGACCACAAA
Organism: Megalonaias nervosa; assembly: GCA_016617855.1. Lineage (NCBI taxonomy): Eukaryota > Metazoa > Mollusca > Bivalvia > Unionida > Unionidae > Megalonaias > Megalonaias nervosa. Next base: position 622 of record JAECUM010057347.1, read on the forward strand.
CTCTGTCTCTGTCTCTCTCTGTTTCTCTCTCATCCTTTGGTCGGTTTGACTTAACTTTTACCGTCATTCATAAGTCCAGAGATATCGTGGGATGACACAAACGAAAATCCTCTACGTTCGTCATTTCATAGATTTTAGCCCTATTTAAATAATAATAATCGATTTTTTAGAACATTATAGTATGTTTAAGAACAAACTACAAAACATAACATTAAATACATCACAGTATGTGTACCACGTAACTGAGGAATTTACTGGTTTGCAAATTTGTATCATTGATAAACACTGTAGATAAATCCCAAGGAAAGTGCACACGTATCGTTACGACGAATCATATTCTTGTAGGTTACTTGGTGTAATTTCTGTTTCAAGGGTTTAATCCAGCCCAAATTACTTTTCTCTCTCACTCCACATTTCTGCGCAGTTTGTCCGTTATGCATGAGAGGGGAGGGGAGAACAGAAACAGAAAGGATTGTGATGAAAATGTGTACCATATTAAATTCATTTAGAAAACGGGGATTATTAATACTTTTCATCGTTATTTTCATACGTCACTAGTGACTAATGTGTGGAAATTGATCATTGATCTAGAATCAACTGCAGACGCTCGCGAGAATGTTTATATATGCGTATTATTGCGCCATGGGCGGACCACAATTTGATATACCAATAGTATTGGTATATCAAATTGCTTTATACCAACACTTTAAATGCATGTTATTTTTTAATATATACATATATAGACATACATGTAGACATACATATATATAGGCTTATACATATATAGACATATATAACCCTAAATGTAGACATACATATATATAGGCATATACATATATATATAGACATATATATAGACATACATGTAGACATATATATAAACGCAAATACATATATAGACATATATAGACATACATGTAGATATACATATATATTATATACGCATATACATATATAGACATACATGTAGACATACATATATATACGCATATACATATGCAAACATGTATAGACATACATGTAGACACATACATATATATACGCATATACATATACAGACATATATAGACATACATGTAGAGACATACATATATATACACATATACATACACAGACATATATAGACATACATGTAGACACATACATATATATATGCATACATATACATACACAGACATATATATATATATATATATATATATATATATATATATATATATATATATATATATATATATAGATATATATACATACATACATATATACATACATACATACATACATACATACATACATACATACGTCGCATGACGCGTAGGCTGATCTTCGTCGGTGCAGTTTATTATAAGTAATTAGTAGAACAAATATCGCAGATCCTGATCTGCAGGCGCATTATGCTACAGCAGATTAGGATCTTTGTTGTTTGCTATTTAACTCGACTTATGAGTGAGTTTAAACAGTAGTAGGTGATATTAAGGATTCTGGCTCAGAGACCATATTTCTCTGGCTCAGAGACCCTATTTTCTCTGACCCAGAGACCCTGTTTTTCTCCAAACAAATACAAAGACGCATTTTTAAACCCACCCAACTACACCCATCAGGCTAGACAAATTTTTTGCTAGATTAATTTATTTTGTTAGACAAAATTTATTGCTAAAGTTTAGACAAAATTTGATACCCTATAATCACCATATTTTTTTATAATTTTTTTTCTTACCTGCTAAATCATATTGGTAGAATATCTGTTAACATACTGTCAATAAAACGAAACTCACGTATTAAATCGTCCATATCGTATTTTACACCGAGCAGATAAGATCGTATGTGATCAAGTAATTTTTTATAAGTGATACTTGCTGTTTTACAGGCATTTTTTGGTCTCAAGTCGAGGCTCAATTTTTTACACGCTGTTGCAAGAGAAACACCAACACCGAATATTATTAACAAAAACGGGTTTAATGATGCTCCACTTGAGATTATACCAGAGCCAGTCATTAGCAGTGGTATATATGATATTACCCGAAGTATTTTGCTATAATACTTGTAACATTGTTTTACACACCAAAGGTTTTTATGATAAAATTTGTAATACTGCACTAGAGCATCTACATCTCGTTTTGGAATTTTCTCTGAAACATGATTGAAATCGATGATCTGTTTTTTCATTATACAATATTTGTTTACAATTTTTATACAATGACAACGGTTCTAGGATCAACAATTAAATCAAGGAACTCACGGAACTTACCATAGTTAGGATCAGCTATGAAATCTCTATACTTGTCATAAACATCCGACGAAGTATCTTTATATCGTTCATCTGTTAATACCTCATTTTTCTTTAGCCAACTGAAGGAATCAAACACGTTTTCTACTTCACGTTCATACAAATCTGTTTTATTTACCAAATCACCGTATTCTCTTTCTGTTTCATCAATAAATCCGAGTACCAAGATTATTTGATCCAACGTAAAGTTTTTGAGGACAAGATGTTGTCTGATAATTGCGTATGCGACTATAAAATGTTTTAGCATTACTTTTCGGAGATCGTCTTTAACAAATATGGGAATACCAGTAGTAGAACCTACTTTAAACCTTAAAGCTTCATATTGTATCGTGAATATTTTATAAACTTCAGCCTAATAATCTCGCATTGACAATTGTCTAGATTTTTGGAACGACGGAAGTGGAACATCATATTCTTCACCGATGTCGAAGTAAGAATCAATATTTTTTCCCAACCCTATTAATTCGACTTCTTTAAAAAAAAAAAAAACTTTTCTCGCTCAACATCACTTAAATTACCAATTTTCTCGTCAAGATTTTTGATTATCGCTAGATATTTGTTAACAATAATTGGATCGAATTTAGGTTTTTCACGTATCATTGGTAAAATTGCATTCGAGTACGTTTTGATTATTAACTCCGTATCCGCCAATATACTAGCGATTTTAAATAGGGTTTGTTTGTCGTGGTAATATATACCGAGATGCTTAAAAATGTCTCGTTTTGAAAAACTATCGTATAACTTTTTGTTCCTTTTCAATTTTATTTTTTTAGCTTCCGCTAGTTTGTCAAGACGACCATGATTGTCGTTTATTCGTTTTTCTTCCTGCGCTCTGCTACCATAAGCTCGTGCTTTAATTACATCCGATTGTACTATCAAATCTATATTTTCCTTGTCAAGCTCGAGCAATATTCTTTTTAGCAGGATTTCAACTTGTTTTTGTTCTTCAAGGCAATCATCAGGATGACAGTATCTGTTTATAATATCAAAGTTTCTTATTGCTTCTATTAGTTGTGGTCCTCGCATATGTAAAACACGAAGAAATTTTTTTCAGCTTCTGGTAATGTTGGATCGTTTATTTGAATAACGTGAAACATTTTCATATTTTGTATTTTGTTTGCCGCTTGTGATTTGTCGCTAACATCTGTTGTAGAAACATTTGTGTAGATGCTAAAAATATTACTGTAAAATTCTTTTGCAACGGTTATAATTGCTGGGTCTGACATTATTCTACAACGTTAGATCAAAATTTATACTTGATCATCAAGTGTGTATATTTGAAACGCGATTAGGCCTGTAAACAGGATTTTCGACTCAGATACGTATAATCTATAGTATTGATATTTTTTACCATAATTTTCATTAGTTTCTATTTGAAAGAATTGTGCTGTTGAAATATATTTATTCGCTGTAGTGTATAATTCGCTATACGTTAGATCATCATTTGATCCTTCTGAGGATAATTTCCAAGATAATGTGTTGATGCGCTTACCTCAAACCCAACTCGGTTATCAGATGCCTTAAACAGTGTTGGAATATACCCAACATTGTTTTTTGTTCGTTTTACACCACCTCTATATAAACTATCAACATACGCTTTATTTGTTAAATCAGATGAGTTAACTGGAACATATGTTGTTGTTATTTTGTTGGTTCTCATATTTATGTTGCTTGACATTGATCCACCAGATAGTTTTAAATACGGAGTGAGTGCTCCTTTTAACTGAGCATAACTAATAGCATCAGTATCATCAGCTGGTGGCGAATTTATTGAAAGCCCAGTTACTTTTGAGTTATTTCTCATTATCAGGTTACCAGTCATTGTGTCTTATTAAGCTAGTTATCGTCAACCTTTTTTAGGTGAGCAGAACTCACCGTTTGTGTATTATCAACGCTTGCTGGCGGATATGTGGTTTCCAACCCAATAATTTTTTTTACTTGACATGCTAATATTGCCGGTAACCGTTCCACCAGTTTTATTAAGCTTGCTGTTATCTACGTATTTCAACTGCAAATAAGTTACCGCTTGGGTTTGATTTAAGTTTGTTGGTGTATATGCGGTCTCCAAATTTATAATTTTTTTCCCTGACATATTCAAGTTACCGTTAAACGTTCCTCCTGTCAATGACAGTTTCTTATCGTCGATCGTTTTTAGTTGTGAGTAACTTATCGCTTGGGTAAGATCAACCTTTGGTGGTGGATAATCTACTTCTAAACCAAGTACTCGTTGATTTCACATCAATAAATACCTGTCATTGTATCACCGGTTTTCTTGACAAAAGCTGATGTATCAGTTGTTGTTGGTTCGTCAGCGGAAATGGATCCTGAGAGTGTTGTTCCAAATTTTGTATAATAACTCATTTACATAAAATATATAACATAAAATTATATAAAATGACGCAGTCATCGGTGAAAAATACACAATATTAAATTTTGATACCGAACGATTAGTCAAACATAAACACAATAACGGACTTCCAGATTGTCATTATCTTATTTTTGGTCGTACAGGTTCTGGTAAAACAAATCTATTATTGAACCTACTACTCAATAACAACTTTAACTACGATAGGGTGTACATCTACATAATAAATCCACAACAGGTTAAATACGAATTATTAAGCGAGTACAACGATAAACTTCGCGATGATCTTGGCGCTGGCGAAGACATATTTATAATCAAACAACCAGAAGATTTAGTTCCTGTAAATGAACTTGATTCGTCCGAGTATAAAATAATTGTATTTGACGATATTCCGTTGAACAATGAGGAGATGAATAAGATTAGATCTTACTTTTCATTATCGCGTAACAAAAAGTGTAATTTAGTTTATCTTGCGCAAGGGTTTTACAACGTTGACAGGTTTATACGACGAAATACAGGATGTTTTATATTGTTTCCTGGACTTGACAATGTTGATGTGCGAAACATTGCAAACGAGCAATGTGGCGATGTAACCAAAGATAAATTTATTGAATTATATCACAGAGCTACCAAAGACAAATATAACTTTTTCTTATTTGATAAACTAGCGCGTGATCCAGCAAAGATGTTTCGTTGTTGTATTGATAAATTTCTCTAGACGAATTTTATGAAGCGTACAAAAAATAGACAATAGATTATCATCAAAATAATTGAATTACTGAAGAAATTTGCTGCATCTCAAGCTGCTTTCAAGAAAAAAGTGGAAGAAGCACGTCGAGGACAACGTGCTGCAGAAGAAGAAACCACCAAACTTTTTAAGCCCGTTACCGAAGCAGTATTCGGCAAACAACCAGAAATATCTACAGCATCTCCAGAAGAAATTAAAAGAAAAAGTACAAGAAAAAGGTTTGTTGGGTTTACTAGAAGAAAAACAAAGAGCAGAAACAGAAGGTGCTGTACAAAGAATCATACAACAAGCTGAGCCATCTCAACGGGCGATAGAAGAATTAAAAGATAAAGTACCTGAGAAAAGAGCTGATATGGGAGAGAAAGATCGAGCTATTGAAGATTATATAAGAAGTATCCATGAGAAGATAGGAGAGCATGAGTATACTTTATTTGATGGCATATATAGAATAAAAGTTAAGGTTTCTGATGTTAGGAAAATGAGAGAAAAACATGACGCGATTAAAATAAAACTAGATTTTGTAAGACTCCATATGAACACTGTGAGAGCTCCTTAAATAGAGCAAATAAAGAAATAGATGAAGGAAAAATTAAAAGGAGAAATTGACAGAATTCAAAAATCATTTGAAAGATATTCTGAAGAATATAAAACACTAGAAGAAGAATTTGAAAACACTGAGTATAACAAATTAATAAAAAAAGCTGACTCAAATACAAGACGAAAACCGTTATAATGATGAACTACTGAAATTTGTTAAAGTACACGAGATGAGAGATCTTTACGAGAAGTATTGGTATGGCATTATGGCTGGTTTATATCTCAATGTGATAAATGATGAAAGACAGAAAGGTAATACAAAATTGAGAAATGCCGCGAAAATTTATGACGATTTGAGAATAAGCGAAAAACGTGGATATGGCGTTGACGGCGCTGCCGTTCGAGCTGGCGCTGCACTTCGAGTTTTTACATCAACCGCGGAAATGGTTGACCGACTTATTTTGCTGATATCATCAAAAGAAGTTGGAAATGAAAGCACGGAAATCGACAACAAAAGTATTGATATATTGGATCATCTTCAATCGAGTGGATTACTAACATCGTCCGAATATGAAATTTTACATCGCGATCGTATTGCGCAAATATTATAAAACACTAAAAAATAAAAAATGCTATCATCGACAACATTATTATTCGATTCGTCCAGCGCAACGACTACGTCGTCGAGCACAAACTTTTCTGTTACTTATAATCCACCAATAGAACTAGATCCTGATAAACAGTACGAAATTGGATTAATTTCTACTACAGCATGGCATTCTATGGCAAATATAAAAACGAACGTCAACGACAACTTTACATTTAATTCTGGCGCGTGGGTATCAATTAAAATACCACAAGGAGTTTATAACGTAACGGATCTCAATAAAACGATTAAGGAATTAATAACAAAAAATTGAGTCGTTGCATACAAGTTTGAGTTAACTCCAAAATATAATACGCTACGAGCTAGAATCACGTTAAAAAACAAATTGATAATCGACTTTTCACCAACGACTAGTATTGCGTCAGTGCTAGGATTTGATCATAAACAATCTGGCAGTGTTGCAGAACAAAATATATCGTACGATGGAGACATCCCAGTTAATATAACACAAGTAAAAACGATTTTAATCAATTGCTCTATTGCAACAGGATTTTATTCAGCATTGGAGAGTAAAGGTCAAACGATCTATAGTTTTTCGCCAGACGTTCCACCAGGATCGCTAATGCAAATTACTCCTCCACAAATACTATACTATCTGATTAATCTCGAAAATCAGATGATAAGCATAACGATGCAACTAACAGATCAATCGGGGCGACAACTAGATCTTAATAACGTAATCGTCATGTACTACTTACACCTACGCGCGACGTAGTCAACACCACTTTGTGAAATTTGCATAGAGATTAACAATAACGACGAAACAAACAAAAAATTTATCGAAGGAAAATTGTAGGTGGAATTGTCGGAAACATATTTACAAAGTTAGTTGAGAATATACCAGGAATTACACATAGAGTAGCCCCAATTGCAATTGATGCATCAAAAGCTTTTGCGACAGGCTCCGCATCCGCAGCTGGAACCACAGTCGGACAAAAATGAGAGGATAAAATAAAGGAGAGAAACCACCGGTTTCCGCACAGGATATAAAACAAGCAATATCAGATACTGCACCAACAGAAGAAACAAAACGAGCTATGATAGCTACTACAAAAAAATTACTATCACCGCGCGGTGAAGAGGTAATACATAAGTTATTAAAAAAAACAAGGCCGATTAAATCATCAATTGCAGCTTTTTAATGTCGCAATTTTGTGCCACATAATTTTGTGTGGCGATTATAAAATAAATAATGTCAGTTAAAAATTATCTTGATCTCGCCGAGGATTTTATTACCGACGATACAGCAACGTTGAGTATTTCGACGATAACTCAAACGAGCCAAATAAAGCTGGTATTCGAACTTTTAATACTACACGAGACGAAGATGTCTTTTTGTTACTGCATAAAGCGGTACTCGAAGTTCGTGGACGAATATTAACCGCAGCTGGTGGTGATATCACAGCTGGTACAGAAATTGCACTTGTCAATAATGACTGGAGCTTGTTTAGAAGCGCACGATATCAACTATCAAATCAAACCGTAGAAGATATTTCGATGCACTTGCCGGTTGCAAGTACAATACTAAACATCGTCTCATTTAGCGATGATTATTCCAGATCAATCGCAACAAATATGATGTGGTTCAAAGACACTGGAAATGGTTTAGCTGCTTCAGGCGAATTTATTTCAGGTGGTGCTCTTACACACAGTGCTGACGCTGCTGAAGATCTTGTGATCGTTAGAACTTTGGCATAGTACCACCAGGTATATCAGCAGATGCAGCCGCTGTGAGAAACTCGCTGACGCAAGCGTGTAATAATCTTGGTATAACACCACCAGGTGCAGCTGCATATGCTGTCGCCATGTTAAATTTAATCAGTGGTGTTATTAGTACACGTAACAAGATATAACGATGGTTATGCCAAACGAAGACTTTTAGCTCCTGGATCACGCCAAATAACTATGATTTTGCCGTTGAGCACGATATTTGGATTTTGTTGCGACTACAATAAAATATTTCGCGGGATAAAACATACTTTTATTTTAGATCGAGCGGGACAAAACGATTGTATAACTCACGCGGTTGGATTAGCTGATACACAATTTGTGATTACGAAACTGGCACTGTGGATGCCACGAGTTGTTCCATCGATGGCTAAGTCAGTAGAAATTAATGCAACGTTGGAAGCATACACAAAAAGATTTATTTCCAACAACATAAAATATATCAAGCAGCTATTCCTAACGCAACCGACTATACATGGCGTGTTACAACAGCGCCGAGCGAACACTTGCCAAGACAAGTGTTTGTTGTGTTTCAACAACAAGCTAGACGCGCTAGTCAACTACAAAACAATGCAACATTCGATGAATCAGATATTAGAAGAATGTTCGTTAGGATAAACTCGAAACAATACCCAGAACGAGCAATAGAATGTAATTTTGCAGCGAACGCTACATGAAATATTACAAGAGCGTATATGTAATTGATGGAAGCGATGCAAAAATACCAAGACGCTGACAATGGATCACAGATTAACATTGAAGAATTTCGTACGCTTTATCTGATATTTTACTTCGACGTATCAAGACATTCCAATCGACTTATCGGATCAACCGCTGATATAGAAATAACTTGGACGCTTGGAGACGTTCCAGTAGCTCCATTTAACGCATACGCGCTTGTTTCCAGCGACAGATTCTTGACAATTGATGCGGTAAAAGGTAGGATGATGGTATAAGTTTAATCTAACAAAATAAAATGTAATGAAACAGAATACACAACTAAAGAAACATATCTAACGAGAGGTCAAGTTGAAAAATTATCAGCAGCGGTAGCTAAACACCGTTCTGTTTCTTTAAAGATATCTCCAGAGACAACGTCTCCGAAGACAAAGTCGAATAAAACAGCAACCAAACGAATGTTAACGCAAAAACAAATCAATAAACTCAATCGAGGTAACCGTTTGATCTTAAACTGTCTGTTGCGCAAATAACAGCGATGGCAAAACACAGTGGCTTTCCAGGACCAGCATTTGCAACGATAGCCAAAACCGTCTTACCAAAACTAATACATGTACTACAGACACTAGAACATGCATCAGCATTAGTTGCAGTATCAGGAGCAACTAAAAAAGCAATCTCGGGTGATGGTATCAGACAAATTGCATAAATTTTGTGTGGCGACTTAAAATAAAATGCCAGCTATAAAAATTAAATCGCCAAAGGCAAGATCGCCAAAACCTAAAAAACAAGAAAACGTCGGCAAAGCGTTCGCCGAGGTCAACAAAACAAGGAGGAATTATTCCTTTCGCTCCACTTTTAGCGGGGCTAGCCGGCAGCAAATCTGTTGGGAATCGGACGCGGAATGACTCTACCGGGGACCAGACGCTGATGGCAACTTCGCTGCCTTTAAGTAATTTTGAAAAATTAGACAAATTAAAATCTGACAACGTTGTCGTCGCGAAAGGATTTCACGGAGTATATTCTAAAGATGAACTAGGTAATGTACCAGCAGGTGGTTCGTGCTTTGTAAATATACAAAACTTTAATGATGGATCTGGTACTCACTGGTCGCTGTTGACAATGAAAATTATTTTGGTTCTTTCGGACTTCCTCCGAGTGATCTTATAAAAAAATATATTTTTAACAAATTTTAAAAAATAAATTACTCATCTAATCAACTACAACCAATCGGAACATCCGCTTGTGGTTATTATTGTATTATGTTTGTCCGGCAGATGTCAAAAGATCCTGATTTTCTAAAGTTTATTTTACAATTTCATAGGTACCTGAGAAAGAACAAAGATAATCTGGCGCGACGACAAAATCGTTGCGATAATTTTGTGTGACAATCAAGTATAACGACGACGCAGTCATCAACAACATATTGTCTCAAATGCAAAGCAAAAACGCCTAACACGGACGAGCGAACAGAAAAAAAGACAACAAAAAAACAACAGAATGATGCTAAAAAATATTTGTGCTGTTTGTGGTAAAAAGAAAAGTATATTCCTGACTTCGTCAAGGGCAATGCCAGGCAAACCAGTAGCAGAGCCGCCGTCGACAACAGAGTTATGTTTGTCAATGATTAAAAAATAAAACAATGAAAAAGTGCAATTGTGATTGCGATAAATATCTTTGTATCGAACGAGATAAAATTGTTACATATTGCCAATCCTGCAATCGCCGAAAAGTAATCGGCAGCGGCATTGACATCCACAAATTTATTGGAAAATTAACAAAACCGAGAGGCGGTCGGACATTGCCTGGTCACAAATACACTGTGCCATATAATCCGCTAGATAAACAGTTGGACGAATACGATAATCCATTACCTCGACAAGAGCCTTATAATTAAGTTGATGCGATAGCAATGCGTCACGACATCTGTTATAGGGACAACGAACAAGATAAATCTGGCTGTGATAAGATAATGCCCAACGAGCTACACGATATGAAACCGGTAAATCTGCGAGAACTATTTGACAGAAAACTGGTGCAAGGATTAATTTGAACAAAATAAGTTAGGTCTTGGAAGAAAATTGTATGATGATACTACATCGATGCAATCGCTCGCAGCCGAGCTACATAAACCTAAAAAAAAAGTTACCGCGACGTAAGGTTGTCGCGAATGCCGTTGATGATATTTGGGCAATAGATTTGGTAGATATCTCAAATCTTGCTCAATTTAATGATAATAAGAAATACTTGTTTAACGTTATTGATGTTTTTAGTAAATACGCGTTTAGTATACCCGTTACAGATAAAACAGGAACATCAATAACTGATGCATTAAAGCAAATTATCGTTAGCAAGGAAAGGTGACCAAATAAAAATTGGACTGGTCACGGAGCAGAGTTTTTTAATAAAACATTTGAACAGTTTTTAGAGCAAAATAACATAAAAAAATATGTTATAGGAAACGAAGGAAAAAGCATTATCGTTGAACGATTTAATCGTACACTGAACGAGCGGATCCACAAACATCTGACAGCTAAAAACACAGACAGACATATTGATGATCTTTCACAGATAGTATCTGATTACAACAGCACGAAACACCGAACTATTAAAACGATGCAATTAAAAATCCGATTCTTGCTAACGACAACATGTATCGGTGACATACATTTAAGATCGGAGATCGAGTTCGAATTTCTCTGACAAAAAAGTATTTGAAAAAGGATTTACTCCAAACTGGACTGAAGAAGTATTTGTAGTTTATAAAATTCTAATGACAATACCTATAACGTACTCGTTGAAAGATCTAGCTGGAGAACCAGTAATTGATAATTTTTACGAACAAGAATTACAGAAAAATGAACAAAATATGTTTGTTATCGAAGGAGTAACCAAAAAGCGTGGAAATTAAAGCCTTGTCAAGTGGCGCGGTTACAGCGATAAATTTAATATTTGGATACCAACTACGGAGCTCAACGAGCTCAACATTGTGAAATAATGTTTTTGTAGATTTCTTCGTACTCACTTAAGACAGATTTACATTTTACTGGCTTACATAACGATATTAAATACAATTTTCGATCTGGCGTTAGTAACATCAAGTTGAAGATCTTGACAAATATAAAATCAAATTTTATATTTTTCTGTCGGTCGGGAATCTTGATAATTAAAAACGGTTTTATCAGCTGCCAAAACAATTGATTCTCTTCCACTGTAAAATTAAACTGTAAAATTTTTTGCGATATGATACTTAACATTGTATCGGCCGGTTGTCGGTCTTCCGTAATTTTTCTTATCCCACGACACTGTCATGGGAACAGTCGCAATTTCGTCGTCGGCGACTTCGTCGCTGGCATCAGCTTCGCCGTTGTTGACATCAGTTTCGCTGACGTTAGCCTGTTGTGCTATGTCTAAAGTTGGCGCTGGAGTTAATGGTGTATCATGAATATATTTTAGTTTTTCGAGAAGACTTATACATAATTTTGTAAATCCAAATAATAATAATGGACAAGATAAGATATATCAACCAGGTAAAGATATATCGTATTGATACCCTTAAAGAAGCTGTAAAAAAAATTTATCGGGCGAAAAAATATTTCTGTTAATTTACTTTTGATACATGGCGGAAATGATAAAGTACTATTAACAGATTCGGAAAAGAAACAATTATGCAACAATAAAAAAAATTCGTATAGCATATGATAGAAATGATATCATGTTATGGTGCCATAGCTGTATTAGTCGAGGAGAACTTGCAAAAATCTTACAAGAAGTTTAGTTGTCGTACCAGAATGCTATTTTGTCAAAGGTTGATGGCGATGTTGCCAAAACTTCGTAACACCATCAGCGGCTCTCTTAACTGTTGCCGGATTTATTTTATAATATCGAGCAGCAGCTGAAATTGATTGGAATTTTAGCTCCTAGTTTGTTTCAGTATTTACAGAGACGATAGGTTTAGCCGGACATTTGAAATTTATTACCCCTCCGAGTCCTCGTTTTGTATATTCTTCTAACGTTACAAGTTCGAAATTTTTGATATGATTATCCGTCTTGATTCTGTTGATATGGTCTATTACTAAACCATCTGGAATAGGTCCATTAAATGTTTCATAAACAAATCTATGTGATGAATAATTAACAAAATCTGTTTTAGCTCCTCTAACTTTTATTCTAAGATATCCACTGTTATTTATTTTTCCAAGTAATTTTTTTGTTTTTCTGTTTCGAATAATTCCTTTGTCGGAGGCTTCGTAAAGATCAAATACAGGATGAGGCTGAAATTCGTCTTGCAATGATAAATTCGCAATGTTATCATCGGTGACTGCACCATTAATATGATACACTCGCTGCCCTTCTGGAATGTCTCCGCAAAACAACGAGTAGATGAAATCTTTTCCTAGCATTTCCGTTCGATTGTTATCTCCCTCCGATTTTACGCTGATCCTGTAACCAGCTGGTGCTGCTTTACCAAACGGTTTTCCGTATTTGATGTGTATCACTGACCCTAACATATTTCGTGCGTACAAGTTGTAGTTGGGATGAACATAATAATACTCTTGCTCGTTTGCGCTTGTCATTATACAATAGGCAATTCTAATCTCTAATTGTACATTTTTGAACACTCAAAGATTTGATCAAGTATAGTATATAGCAATGCTGAAGTTACGTGAAAGAAGAGAGCAAAAAAGAGCCTTATCGGAGAACCTACAAAAATAGCTACCGCTTTTGCTGAATTTGATAACAGATATCGATTTGATAAACAAATCATTCTGACAAATATTACCTCAACTAATCTTTTTCATCTGCTATTACAACTATAAAACGTCAACATGAAAAACATAATGGTTTGAAGATCCTAGTGCAGTACCACGTTATATTCTCAAAATCATTTGTTTCTGGAGATAATGCTAACAACGGCAACAAATTTACTGACGAAGAAATTGCAGATCCTTTTACTAACGCAAAATCCAAGCGTGTTTTGCCTGGAACTAATTTTTCATTGCTAGCTGATAAAATACACCATTAAATCTGGAAACAGATAGAAGAATTTACCGATTCAGGTTCTGGTTGGAAGTTCGAGATGATTTCAGAAATATTATTTCACACGATGAAATATAACGTATTACGCAGTAGTTCATATATTGACCTGCCGCAGAAAATAAAGAACAAAAAATGCTGTATTAACTTTAAAAACTTTGATAACAAATGTTTCCAGTGGGCCATTTTTTCTGCGATGTTTCCAGCAGAAACAAACGCTGATCGTGTTGACAAGTATTTTAGTCACGTTTCAAAATTAAATTTTACTGGTATTGACTTTCCCATTGCAGAAAATAAAATACCAAAGTTTGAAAAGCAAAATAATATTTTTGTTAACGTATTTGGTCTTGACGAGCATGAAAACGTCTATCCGAGATATATTTCTGAAACAGCCTCACAATCAACAATAAACCTGCTGTTTTATAAAACTCATTACGTATGGATCAAAAACTTCAACGCACTTGTTGGTAGACAGTACAGCAAATACAAAAATAAGAAGTACTTCTGTTATAGTTGTTTACACGGTTGTTCTGACAATAAAAATTACAAAAGCATCTACAATATTGTTCGAAAGTACAACGAATAACAATGCCAGGGGAAGATAAAAATTCTTCGGTTTGTCAACCACAAACATAAATTAAAACTTCCTTTCGTTATTTACGCCGACTTCGAGTGTTTACTTCAGCCTGTACTTGGCGCAGAAAATAATCCTAACCAATCAAGTACAAGAAAAACTCAAAACCATGTTCCATGTGGAGTCGCGTACCAGATAGTTTGTTGTGTTGATCCGTGTTTATCCAAACCGATTAAAATATATCGCAGTGACGGAGTCACCGCGCCTGATCCAGCTGTTTGGCTTCTCAAGCAGTTAATAAGCGAAGTTGATGATATATTTAAACGTTTAAGAAGAATCGTTCCAATGGTAAAATTAACGGTCCAGCAGGAAATTGATCACAAGCAAGCAGAATTTTGTCATATTTGTGAACGAGCATTTGATGCACATGCATCGCCAGCGTCTGGTAATAAAAAAGTACGTGATCATTGTCATTTGACCGAACAATATCGTGGAGCGGCTCACGACAAGTGTAATCTATAGTTTCATGCTCCAGATTATATTCCAGTTGTTCTTCACAATTTCCGAGGATATGACAGTCATATTATCGTAGAAGCTTTTGGTGATCCTGAAATAAAGTCTCGTTTAAAACTTGATAACGTTATCAAGTGTATTCCAAATAATTTTGAAAAGTATATATCAGTTACTTTAGGTAAGTTGCGTTTTATTGACAGCCTACAGTTTACATTAGTATCGTTAGAAGATCTTGTAAAAATGCTGTGAGCGCTGATAGCGAGTTGTATAACCTACAAGATTGTTTTGGTAATAAAGCAAGTTTGTTAAGAAAAAAAGGAGTATTTCCATACGAGTATCTCGATAATTTGAGTAAATTTGATGAAACTTCTTTGCCCGACAAATATTAATTTTATTCGCAGCTAAAAAACGAAAATATAACTGATGATGAGTACAAATATGCGCAAGATATTTGGAAAGAATTTTATTGCAAGACATTTGGCGATTATCATGATTTGTATTTGAAAATGGATGTAATATTGCTAGCTGATGTATTTGAGAGTTTTCGAAAAGAGAGCTATAACAATTATGGACTAGATCCTTGTTGGTATTACTCTGCTGCTGGGTTATCGTGGGATGCTATGTTACAATTTAGTAAAGTAGAGTTAGAATTACTAACAGATGTTGACATGTTTAACTTTATCGAAAAAGGTATCCGTGGCAGTATTAGCGTTATAACAAAAAATATTCGGAAGGAAACAAAAAATACATGAAAGAGTACAATCCTGAGCTTCCATCGAAGTACATCATTTATCTCGATACCAATAATTTGTATGCTTATGCAATGTTAGAATCAATGCCGTTTGGTGGATTTCGTTGGATTACACCTGACCAATTTTTAGCGGAGACAGAAAAATGATACCTGACGAT
Organism: Megalonaias nervosa; assembly: GCA_016617855.1. Classification (NCBI taxonomy): domain Eukaryota; kingdom Metazoa; phylum Mollusca; class Bivalvia; order Unionida; family Unionidae; genus Megalonaias; species Megalonaias nervosa. Next base: position 16,665 of record JAECUM010057347.1, read on the forward strand.
GTTTCGTATTTTGTTGAAGTTGATCTTGACTATTCTACTTCGTTACACGATTTACACAACGATTATCCGTTTTGTGCGGAATCAGTGATAATCGACTACAGTTTGTTATCTCAGAAACAACAAGCAATGGCATCACCGAAACAAAATTCTGTGGTAAGTAAACTCGTCCCAAATTTACTTGACAAGCGAAATTATGTTTTGCGCTACACAGTTTTTAAACAAGCAGTAGATGCTGGTTTTGTGTTGAGGAAAGTTCATCGTGTGCTAAAATTCAATCAGTTACTATAGATGAGGGGTTATATTAGCTCTAACACCTCAAGAAGAGCTGTAGCAACAACTGATTTCGAAAAGAACTTCTTTAAACTTATGAATAACTGTCTTTGGAAAACCGATGGAAAACATTAGAAAGCGAGTAAACATCGAACTCGTCAAAAATATCAACCGCCGAAACAAACTTGTGTCAGCCGATGATTTTGTCAGCATGAAAATTTTTAATGAGAATCTTGTCACGATACAACGAAGAAAAACAAATATGAAGCTGAATAAGCCGATTTACGTTGGAGCTGCTGTGTTAGATTTATCAAAATGGCTCATGTATGATTTTCATTATAATTTTGTTAAGAAGCAGTGGCCGTCATGTAGATTATTGTTTACTGATACTGACTCGTTTATTTATGGAATAGAGACCGAGGACGTCTAGTAGGATATCTTTTATAACCGACATCTGTTTGATCTTTCCGATTATCCTCGCGATAGTAAATTTCATGATACAAATAAAAAGGTTATTGGTATATTTAAGGATAAAAAGAATTCGCTCGTTATCAAATATTTTATTGGATTGCATAGTAAAATGTACGCCGTGTCGCTGGACAACAGTAAAATAACAAAACAAGCAAAAGGTTTGCCTCGTGATTTTGTTGAAAAATTTATTGTGTTTGATGATTATAAATATGCGCTTGATGGAGGTGTTAGTTTTATAAGAGCAATGGCTATTCGAACGAATAATCAATAACTTGAAACAGCTGTTATTATCAAACGTGGATCAAGTCATTTTGATGACAAACGTTATTGCGAAAACGGAATAGATAAGTTTGCACTTGGGTACTGTCGTTCTGACGACAAATCAATACTTGATATTATATTTTCATCTGACGACGTCGTTGACGATAAATCTAACGACAAATCTATACTTGACATTATCTTTTCCGACTAGGGTATAAAATTTTATCTAAAATATAAAATTAATGTTCGAAAATATGACAGCGGCAAATAACAGCAAATAGCAAGACCAAAATATCCAATGATCGACGGTAAACAGTTGACAGTTGAAATTAACAATGAAACTTCAGGAATATGTTTCAGCGGCCGTGACAAGCTAAAACTTTCGCTTGTTAGATGTGGCAACAGAGAGTATTTCAATTATTTTGAGAAATTAAGCCAGGAATTGTCAGCAGGATTTAATAACTTTCATGATCCAATCAGTCAACAAAAATATACTAAACTTACTATTGGTCTTGATCGGTCAAAAGTATTTTCCATTAACAAAAAATATCCGCTTAATAAACTAGAAATGAAAGATTTATTCGAATGTCGTCACTGGGTAAGCGGTAGAATAAAGTTCTGTCTTTACCATCATGATGATAAAATATTTATGATATCTACAGTTGAAACACTAACAATAAGTAATGATGTTGTGTACAATTTCGTCTAAACTTTAGAAATAAAATAATCTCAAACAGCGGCTTTGTCGCCGTGTGGTCGGAGTGGGTTTAAAAATGCGTCTTTGTGTTTGTTTGCAGAAAAAATAATAGGGTCTCTGGGTCGGAGAAAATAGGGTCTCTGAGCCAGACCAGTAGGGTCTCTGAGCTAGAGAAATAGGGTCTCTGAGCCAGAGAAATAGGGTCTCTGAGCCAGAGAAAATAGGGTCTCTGAGTCAGAGAAATAGGGTCTCTGAGCCAGAGCAATAGGGTCTCTAAGCCAGAGAAATAGGGTCTCTGAGCCAGAGAAAATAGGGTCTCTGAGCCAAAGAAATAGGGTCTCTGAGCCAGAGAAATAGGGTCTCTGAGCCAGAGAAAATAGGGTCTCTGAGCCAGAGAAATAGGGTCTCTGGGTCAGAGAAATAGGGTCTCTGAGCCAGAATCCTTAATATTACCTACTACTTAAACGGCAGTGTTGCGACTGTTCGAATATGGCATTTTCACTGAAGGAAATAATGTGCAATGGTGCATTTCTCGCAATGTACAATGGTGCATTTCTCGCAATGTGTAGTGATATATTTCTCGCATTTTAATATGGAAATCAGCAGTAAAGTTTTATCCCAATTTATGAGCAAAATATCGAAGATCCTTGGCTTCTATAACTAATTCTTTTGGATAAAAAGCTGTCATTTTATGCATATTTACATACAGGAAACCTCAATACTTGCACCACTTCACAAGAAATATATTAAATTTTAAATTATATTATGTTTGTAAACTGGTCATAAATTTTCTCACATTTCAGATAATGTTTTCTCCACCTGATTAATAAACATTAAAGTTAAGTCTTCCTCCTTAGCATTCCCTCCAATACGTTTTGGGTGATTTCATGGAACATTAATGGGGATTATAAAACCGTTATGTCGACAATAAAAGAACCCATATATTCGAAACCGTACAATTTAAATGAAATGTTTATTCCTGATAAAGAGAGGTGCGTATTTGTGGACGAATCTTTATGTTGCCTTCGAGTGGTTACGAAAATCCGACACACCTGCGATTTTATCAATAGTTACGTTAAAACGGGCATAAGATCTAATTAAATTGATTTAAATCGCGTTGCTTTCAGTGATACGTTCTATCGTTCACTGAGACATGGTACTGTTCGGGTGTAGATAACATTAATGAAGAATGGAAATAATAATAATGAAGAATGGAATTATCAAACAGCTTGATAAATGTATCTTTGACGTATTCAAGACATGTGTTTCTCTCTCTCTCTCTCTCTCTCTCTCTCTCTCTCTCTCTCTCTCTCTCTCTCTCATGAATACTGATGGTGCAAGATACTGCATACAGCGATTAGATTAGTAAAAATTTAGCCAGAAAAGAAACCTCACGTTTGAAATGCTTAATTTCCTTAGTATTAGTTAATAAACAATGCATTATTTACTTTCTCTTTACTGAAACATCATATGATCTGAATAACATTAGTTTCCATAATGGCAGGGATTCGATCTCAGCTGACAATCAAATTCTTCAAAAGACAGGACCACTTTCTGATAAAATAGTGACATCGCCGACAATAGTGATATGGGCAAGTACTAAACCGTCGTCAAATGGTTTGACCGATGATGATGATGATGATGATCGACAAAAAACATAATAAAAATGTGTATTTAGTAAAAATGAAAAAATTTCAATTAGTTTACCAAACAGACAAAAAAAAAATTCTGGAGGTTTTCATATCTTCCATGTACACAAATGCACATTCTTTACGTCTTACTCTTTCTCTGTCTGTCTGTCTGTCTGTCTATCTCTGTATCTGTCTGTCTGTCTGTCACACACACACACACACACACACACACACACACACACACACACACCACAACCACACACATGCATAGACAATTAAACACCCTTTGTTTATCCTTGTTTTTGCATCACTTTTAATCAGCGTATCTGAGACGAAAAAAGAAAAGCTTTGAATGAAAATGGTTCAATTGTCATTGGAACTAACCTTACTACAAAACAGATGCTTTGCGTATTTCATTATGCACTGGAGATTTGTTGGAGCTGTCGACTTTATGTCCTTCGTGGGAATTTTTCACCAATAAACAGTCATTTATTACCTCATCTGTGACAAGCGAAGCTGAATCATTGCATGATCTTGAACAAATTGTTCTACACCAATGATATTTCAAACCATTTGATTGTAAACGTTTAATTTTGTCATAATCCCAGCCTCATTGGTGATATTAAATTTTCTATTGACATTTTGTCTTCCGAGACAATTAAACATTGTCATAAAGTTAGTGTCGTGGTTACTGCG
>JAECUM010057348.1:0-23681 GCA_016617855.1 Megalonaias nervosa
ATATATATATATATATATATATATATATATAATTTCATTATATTTCTTGATTTGTCGCTTACTTCAAGTTTATTTTTACTAAAATAATTATATTCATCAAGTAACTTATTAATGAGTATTTTATCACGATAACAGAGACAATAATCTCCATTTCTTTCAATAAATATTGCAAATTCTACTTTTCGTTCATCAAATTCTTCAACGAGGTTTTTATAATCGTTGAGTCTTTTCATGTAATAATACAGCGGAGTTTGATGCATCTATATAAAATTTGTTTCTTTAAATAACTTTTCAGAAAAAATTTCATTTAAACAAATATATTTACATATATGGATTAAAATATTATGCATGAAATAATTGATGAAATCAGACACCTACAAAATTTGAAATTATTAACGTTGCAAGATGTTAGTACACCAGTATCAGAACGAAAAAGAATTTTTTATCTCAAATCTGATTATATTTCGAATGATTTTACTAATATAATGACTATGGGAACAATAATAAATTTAAAAGAATATTAGGACAAAAATACCGTTTGATTAAAACCATTGAAGTATCATTTACTCATTCATTTAATCCTAAAGAGTTTGATAAATTTAAAAATTTCGGCGCGTTAATAATGAAAATTAAAAAGAATTTAAGGAATGAATACGAAGAAGAAAAATTGGCGGATATTAACAAGAAACTCATGGAAAATACTCGCGAAGAAACTATTGATTTATTAACTCTGCAATAGATTTACTTTTATTTAGCGATACGTTGATGGCTTCCATTTCTCGTTTCGTTTTATCTAGTAGACTTTTGGTTTTATTTATCTCTTCACGGATCAATTCTAGTTCTGCGCTGATTTTTTCATTTTCAGACTTATATTCGTCGCGATCTTTAATTATTTTATTATGCTTGTCCACGAGTACATCTAACTGAGCTGTAGCGGTTACTGATCTATCATAAGTTTCATTATATTTTTGGGGGTTGTCATTAAGATATTTTCCATTTGCGTAATTTCTTTAATAAAAGTTTTATTTTCTTCATCAGCACGCTTGAGATCTTCAGCTTTAATAGAACCACTGTTTGCTGGTTTGATTATTCCCTCTTTTCCAGCTGGAAATTTCATGCTATTACTGCCATCAACCCAAATTTTATACAGACGAGTTAATCCAATTTTATATTCGCGCGCTATTTCCTGTGGTGATTTAACACCTCGCTATTCTATTATTGACTTCTCATCGGCCGGATATGAATACGTGGATTTGCTGGGCATATAATATTGTGAACAAAAAAAAAAATTATCAGTAAAAATAATCGTCGGTAAAGTTATCGGTAAAGATACAAGTCAATTTTTTTTCTCATGTAAAGGTAGTCACCGATAAGCATGCAAGTAAAGATAGTCACCGATAAACATACAAGTAAAGTTACGAGTAAAGTTGATCGCGAGATAAACATAGATACAACCATCATAACGGTATTCTGACGAGTTAACTGTCTTTACTTGTATGTTTATCTTACGATCAACTTTACTCGTAACATTACTTGTATGTTTATCGGTGACTATCTTTACTTGTATCTTTACCGATAATTTCTTTTTTATTACGTTGCTGAAACTTGTTTTCTGTAATCGTCGCCAGTACACGCTCATCACGTAAAGTAGCGATGATAGAACTTAATTTCTGTAAGAATCCTTTGCGGTGATTATCAGTTATAAATGCCATAAGTCCACCTTGTGTGATAGTAATTTTAGCTCCTGGAGAAGGACAATCAGCGATACGAACATTTTCACCATCGACGAATATTATTTTTGTCTTGTTAATCATGTCCTTAATTGAATTATATAGTTAATTAACCACAAATAAATAAATTTACAGATATTATTTTACCACGAGTATGAAGTAAATGTCCATCTTGATCAGTAAGTTTAGAATTTATTCTTGATAATGGCAGATTGTGACATCGCAGATAAACAAAGTTAATTGGTTCTGATACAATCAAATATCTTGGTGGGACTTGTGGGGTAAACGAATATAAGATGTATCCTTGTTGAGCTTAGTTAGATTGTTCAAGATCTACTTGATAACTGTTATCAATGACGTCATATACTACGTTGACAGCGATCGTTGATGTGATATTAACAATACCAGGTGAGATATGACGACCTCCACCGTCGGAATCGTTGTTGTGTCTGAGTATACCTGGCGGCGGATTTAATCTTTTCCATGATTCGAAAACCCTTGGAAAATAATCATTAATTATTTAGCCGACCGATTTTCCTGTATCGAATTCAAGTTCACGTTAAAGGACGTTATCACTCTGTTCACTAAATGATTTTCTATAGTGTTTTTCAAATAACAGTTCCAATTCATGGTAGATTTTTATATTTGCAAATATAACTTCATTGACGTATTTCAGATCCAAGAGAAGATGCGTTAGATGATAAATATTTTCAATTATTGTTGTTTTATATCTTTATCGTAATATTGTGTTATAATCGTAAAAATATTTGGTATATTAGCTCGTGTTAAGACATATTCAGACATAATTATATTTCTGAATAATTTAATAAAATCTATATTTAATTTCCTTTTTAGAACTGGTCCAGGGGAATAACGCAAATGATCTGATATATCTGGAAATATTTTATTTCCTATAGCAATTTTATTATTTGCGTTAAAATATATCCATGGTTCTTGTTTTCGATATCTCGAAATTCTTGTAAATGATTGCTTTACTGAACGAAATTCATCTTTGGTTAGTTCTAGTGGACTTCGATAAACCGGCGCAACATCAGGCCAACCTAACACAGTTATAATCGATGATTGATAGAAATCTACGACATACTCAGGAGAATATACTTCAATCGAAGCAGATAATGTTGGTTCATGAACAGTAGTGGCTATCTTGGATTCTTTGCCTGTTATAGATTTAATCCTGCGCTGGAATTCATCGTTGATCTGTTCGATTTGATAACTGCCCGTGGGAATACTGACTTCTTGCCAATCCGGGATTCCATTGTCGCGATTGTTATTTCCAAATATCAGCGAGTTGTTTGCGGGTAATCCACCAAATGATTTTGATCTGATATTCGTCCAGCTGTAATAAACTCGCAATTGTGCTAGTGCTGAAATTGCAGTTGGAAAATTCACGCTAAATTCTGGTTGTATTGTACTCACTGGTATCATTGCGGTTTTTAGTGGCAATGTAATAACGACGATCTGTTGCAGTAATTCGTTTGACATTATTTATTAATTGTTAAGTGTAATTGCTTGATCCGCAGATTCGTCAAATACTTTATTGTAAGCAGAAATTTATTTTTCATAATCTTCATCGGAAATTATTAAGATATTGATCTTAAATGATATAAGAGAGATCGCTGCTATTGCCGCATGAAGTTTTGATATGCAACTGTGTAATTTTGAATTCACGCACGTTTCTATCTTTTTTGCAAATATATTGAAAATACCAGCAATTGTCGTTGACTTGGAAACGACGATTGTTATAGCTCCGGTGCTGTCATTGTTGCAGCTGATACTATCACGCCAGCGCCCGTTACAAGAGCTGATATAGAATAAACAATCACGTCAAGTATAGCAGCTCGTGTACGATTTTTTTTAATTTGCGTTGTAAGCTCATCGATGGTTGTTGTTATTTGTTGTTATTGGGTTTAACGCCATTTTTCAGCACAAGATAGGCTATACATGGCGGCCAGTATTAATGGTGGAGGAAGAACCCTGGAAAATCCCGGGAAGAACCACCGACCCACGAGAAGCTCCTGGCAGGGTTTCTCACGTACCCACGTTAGCCTAGCCTGGACTCGAACGCACGCAGACAGAGGTGAGATGGCAGTGATCCGTAAAGGTCAGCGCTTTAGACCACTCGGCCACTCGGGGCCCCCTCATCGATGGTGATTTTCATTCGCATATACATGTCTCATAATATCTGTTGTCGTTGTTCATGAACTTCCATTATATTAAATATTAAGTAATCAATTGAGGTGTTTCAGCGACAAATTCCAGACACCACCAGTATGACGCTGCTGTTAATTTTTTATCGGATGGTTCCGGTATAAATATTTCTTCGGCATCCTTATTTAATACCACAGGCACAGTTCCAGAAAAATTATCGGTTGAATGACGTCATGTATACGTGGTAAATATCATGAATACTGCAGAGCTGAAAACGGACAGTCTGTTCACTCCAGTGACCTTTGCGGTATGTTTAATAGCGTTATTTTGCTGAGATCATGTTGATGATTCCGATGCTACTGTGTATACGATATTGTTGATCTGTTTGTGAGGAATTTTAACGAGATTAGTTTTTTGAACGATATCAGGAATTCCACCGATGATATTGTTGAGTCTAGTATTAATATCAGAACGTTTTATGTCGACAACCGCTGGATTTCCAAAAATAATCATTAATGGTTCTGTTTATGTTTCTACGATAATTCAAAACCAACTGTACGTGATTAGAAAATTCAGTTCCAAATGTGGCGATTCCATCATTGATCGTCGACAAAGAAAGTGGTCATTGTGATATTATTATCGTTGACGTATTTTTTGTTGTAGCGTCCAAATCACCAACAGGTTCTACAATGTTGGTAATTTTAATGTTGTTTATGTTGAGGTGATCAGTCCTTTTATTTCCGGTTTTCATTAATCGTTTATTTATATTATCTCGGAGTGATAATAAATGATCACCAGGAGCAAATTTAACATGTCAGTCATATATAGGTATCATACCTTCTTGCACTCCTTGAAAACGAACGATGTTTCTGATGTTTAATCGCGCAGCAGCATCAAGTAAAGCAAAATTCGACATAGGAAAAATCAACAAAGTGTTCCTGGTATTTTTTAACCCGCTCCGTGTTATGTTGACCCTGGCAGTTTCAAACCCCGTCCTTATTTTGATTCCCTTTCCTGCTGCTTTTTTAGTGCCATTCCAGCGGCTGTTCCAACTGCACATAACGCAGCTGCTTTTGCAACAGCTGGGGCTGCAGAGGCTATTATTCCTGGAATAGCTGCGAGAAGTGGAAATATACCACCAGTTTTAACTATGTCGCTAACGGAACTCACAGAAAGATTTTTTTGGCTTCATTGAAATGTTTAAGGTGACGTTCAGACAGTAAAAGTTTATTCGGACCACCTGCGATCTGTTTTTGCTTTAGTGAAATTTTTACTCCAGTTAATTTTTGATGCCGATTGTAGTTTTTTAATCTGACCAGAAGTCAGACTGACGTTAAAATGATGATATGACATTATAATTATAATCCTGATTTAAATTAGGATTTTAAATTCCTGATAAAATCAAGAGACCTAATTACACGTTTTTTACTGGGGCGTCAAAGATTTTCATTCGTCCACCGATACCTTCGAGTAGCATTGTTTTGTCGCTAAGTATAACAGCAATTGCTCTGTAATTTGCAATAGCTCCTCGCGTCACACGTGCTCGAAAATGTATATCAACGACAGATTGTCTGAATAAATCCCAGTGTTCCAGTGAGAAATAATAAATCGGATACAGACGTTTGAAATCAAACTGAGATATTTGTAAACCAGTATGAATATTTTGATCGTGTCCAATGAATGTCATTAAACGATGATACACAAGTGCAACATTATTATTTTCAAAGTTTAGTAATATTTCTTTAGATGGTTCTTGATGTCCATTTATCCTCAAAGAAACTTCACTGTACCTGCATCACCAGCAGGTCACCAGATTGCATCATCATCTGTGGCTTTTCGTACGATTACAACTGTATGTTTAGCGCCAAATATAACTTTTCTGACATTTCTGCAGAATCCGAAAATATGTGACAGTGAAATTTCACATCAAAATCTCCTTTGCACATCCGTGTCGGCATTTCCAGCAAAGTTTCTTGGGCGCCCTACTTGAAATTGTTTATATTCAGGAGAATCAGAAATATCCTTTTGAAACATCATTGATGGACCAGCTAATCTTGAATGATCGTCGCTGTATCTTGCAAGACCAAGTATTGTTGTGGCAACATCAACGTCTTTTTGAATCGATTCAATATTCGCTCAGTCAATCAAATATGTAGCACTGTCAAATAACGCCATAATGCCATTACTAACAAAACCAACACTGATATTATCTCCATATTCAATATTATCTGTTTTTAAGATCTCACCTTCTACTTCAATAAACGCCTCGGCGGGTAAAAATATCTACTTGTATCCTGAACTTGCAGCTCAGTTCATCTTTAAATACTGGTGCATTTATGTCGAATGCTGCATCAGATATACGTTTGAACATTTTTATTTATATTTAATAAAAATACAAAGACCACTTCCTGCTATCAGATTAGCAGTTATATTTTTTCTTTCTCGTCACCATTAGGATTAGCAGCTAACTCTGCTAGTTTTTTATTCGCAACTTGATTTATTACTTTACTAACACTCGCAGGCATAACTTCTGTGCTAGATACTTTTATTGGCTGAGGTTTTAGTCGCATTAATCGTTCTAATCTATCTTTGAATGCTGAGAATATTTTACTGGTAACATCACCAACAGCGCTAATACCTTTATCACGAAATATGTCAATAGCCTTCATTCCCATTTGTTTTGCAATCGGTATCGCCTTTGTAGCTATTCTTCTAAATAGACCTTGAAGAATATCACCGACTCCATCCTCGTAAATCGCTTTATAGGTTGGTAATCGCGAATGTATCACCCTGATCATAACTGGGGCACGTTGAGTATTGTGTATGATCATCTTATTTTCATTTATAATATCTAATTATTCACTGCGGTAATAATCGTCGACGATTTCATCGATGAGAGCCCGGTAAACATTAATGTCCATGATACCGCCTGTAAATAATCTCTGACAAATCGATGTTATCTCATTAATGATTTCACGTGAATTATTACCGGCTCGTTTTCCTCCTACGAGGACTTCTAGTCTTTCAATGTCAGCAAGAATATTATCGGTACAAGCAATACGACCACTTCCTCGAGAAGTAATACCACTTCCAGTTGCGCCGGGGGCGTCTAGCCATACTTCTTCTTCCTCACCCCTTATTGGGCTGATTATGTTTTGTGATTGTGGTTCTTGTTGTCGCCTTTTTAGTTCCCGCTTAAACTTAATAAAATATTGGTCATCAGTCTGATACGTTCAATATCATTTAGCGACACGATATATATTTGAAACCCAAGAGTCACGTCTCATTCCAACATGTTCAGATTTTAAATATTTTTCTCTTTTATCGTATTCATGTGCTGCGATATTTGTCGCTCGTCCTGGACTTTTGATATAGTGAATAACTTCAGGATTCAATTTATCTATTATTCTTGTTAATTGTGGTGATTGTGGTTGTTGTAGTGATTGTGGTTGTTCTAATTGTTTTTCTACTTGTTGTCCTAATTGTTGTAACCGTGTAATATATTCACTTATTCCACGATCAAATGAAATAAATATCATATCATCATTTCCGGATCGATTAACATTGTAGCGTATACGAAATATCCATTTGTACCAGGTTTCACTATCTACAACATCACTAGGGTAATCAGGTTTTAAATTTCTTTCTCTTTGACTAAAATTATTCACGGCAAACATAGGTAATTCTTTTACGTTAATTCTTCTAATATAGTTAATAGCATCTTCGGTAAATTTATCATCTAATATAGTTTTAACTCTTGCTTGTTCTGGTTCTAGTTCTGGGTCTAGTCTTGTTTCTAGTTCTGATATACGATCTTTTACATCATCTATATCGACATGAGTTTTGTCAATACCATCAAGTGTCTCTTGTAATTATGGTTGAGCAGCAGCTATTTCATCCGGACGTTCTCGTAAGATCTTTTTGTTTTCTTAGTTCGCTCTGCTATGTTTTCAGTTGCTGCCGCGGTTTGTTTTAACGTGGGAAGTAGACGTTTAGTAGTCCTTGTGATAGGTTTAAATAATTGTTCCGCACTTTCTGTAAATCCTTCCTTAAATTCTTGACGCGCTTGTAATTGCTGTTTGACAGCATCGCGAAAAGGAAGATATCTTCTAATTGCCTCCAGTCGTTCTTGAGCTAATCTTGTTGTGTGTGCTTCACCAATCATTATTGACATTAACTGTTATTTAATTGCAGCAGAAGGGAGGGCGAGACCACGGTAAGTGACCCACGAGCAAACCCACAAGCATGAAAATTCCGGATGAAACAACGTCGACTAAATTAAACCACCATGAGTCTCATCGTAGCTGTCCATGATCAGTCTCACGTTGATCAAATTTAGGTTTTAGTATTATTTACATATGTTTCAGCCAAAAACATGAACCGTGAATTTTGCTAACGGAGGTCTGTAAACCGTGGTCTGCTCGCCCTCCCTGCTGATGAACAAGATGTTTAATCTTCATGTTTGATATGTTTAGCAACGCGTAAGAAAATTTAACACGGATTTAACATGTTTGAACTCTATATGGCGTATGGAAACTTGATATCAACGGTCAGTATAAGGCCTAATATAAATTGAACATGGATAAGGCCCTACGATGCTTGTGAGAATTTAACATGGAAGACTCACTACAGATTTCTTGAAACTTCACTCTAGATTAAACACTATGGAGCCCAAGGTGAATTTAACATGTATGGGTTACTATGAGGCATATAAGAATTTAGTACTGACATGTAACTGTCGTGTTTATCAGAATGTAACGTGGTCATTACATCTCTTATCAGAATTTAACATGGGTGAGACAATGTGAGGTCTGAGGAGAATTTAACATGAGTTGGTTACTATAAGGATTATGACTAGTTGGCATGGACGGGTCAATGTAGGGTTTACGGCGACGTAACATGGATAGGACACAACAGAGTTGTTCTGAATTTAAGATGGATGTAAACTTTATAGCGTACTATGGGGCGTATGGAAATTTAGCATGGACTCATCACTATGGAACGCAAGGAAAACTGAATATTGAGTGGACACTATACTCAATTTGGCTAACACATACTGACTATATAACATTGAATGTATATATTTTATAGTATGCAAGTTGCTTTGGTGTCTTACAATTAGGGCACGAGATCAAACCTAGATCAGTCAAGAGTAGCACAGCATTATCTTTATATAAAGGATCACAGGTTGCTCGGAAGACGTTTGATTCGCGGAGCATTACAGTTTCGAATAAAGATTTGAGGTACAGCTGATGCTAAATAAGTGAATTTTGAAGATTGGTAAATTTCATAAGACAATGTCATAAGTCTGTCCAATGAAAGTGAACAGTGATGAGGGCGATTCGCAGACCTGGAGTTTGAACAAATCCTAACGCATGATGTTCATTAAAAACATGAATGATTACTGAAAGCGTAGAAGTGGGGTGTTTGTATGTTGTTACCGTGTGGGATTTGGATTCAGAACAATCCTCGACTGGAGGAATAGGATGGTCAGGACATCCAACATCTCTCGAAACATGCGAGCTTGCAGATTGTACCATCTTCTAATGAGCGTCACAAAGTGAGATTTTCAATCGATATTTATCACATATTAGCGAGGAAGTCTTCAATGCAGAAGTAGGGTAGCTGTGTTATATACCAGATTTATTCGCGTTGGCACCTCTACAAGGACAGCAATTCAGATATCACGTTTATGCCCCTAGGGAATAGAACTAAAAGTCTATTGTTTTGCTCATGAATGAAAACTAAAACTTGTAACCCAAATACTCAACCAACAAGTCAACCATTGAATGAATGAACGAAGTAAGGAAGGTAAGAAAATAAAATCAATAAAAGAAAGGCATGTTTAGACGTTATTAATAATTTTGTCCTGTCAATACTTTTGCTTCAGCGCGCATGCACTTTTCAATGTTGCTCGTGTTCTATGTTGCTCGTGTTCACTAGTTGTCAGCTATGCTATTTAGACTGAAATGACTCTTTCCTTTTAAAATGTAATATTTTAGTCTCAGTGCTGGGTATTTGTTTACTGCTACTACAAAGTCTAATTAGTAATACCAGTTCATTTAACCTCTGTCACGTAGTTGTCACACGATAATTACTCACCCGCAGCAAAAGAAGCCAGTCGAAGTACATTCGCATCGGTAGCAGTCGGTGATACTGAATTTGGTTCCTACCAGACACTCGAGATCATCGTGTACACACTTATATGTTAGTTCGAGCCTGTATGAATATCAGAAAAAGCGTTTTTCTTAACAATTCACATGGTGTTACATCTCTAAATTAATTGATTTTCAGACGTTTTTCTCCACAACGTTTTTCTTAACATCTTTCAAACAAAAGCTCTATGTATATATTTCAGGGCATCAGCGTAAAGGAGCCATTTTATGACAAAAGTACTCTTCAGATCGTATTCAAAAGAAGACGGTAATGGGATTTTAAAATGATTGTCTCCATCTGTCCGGTAATGATTCTTTATCCCCGACCGTGTAAATCATTTAGATCGATAAGATTTATTTACTACGTCAATTACAATGGATCCAGTAGCAAGAAAACAATCTGCAATTGTTATTATGCAGATTCCTAGTGAAGTGACGTTAGCTATATTTGCAAGAAAAATTAACTGTTTGAATATGAGAATTAATAACATAAAATACGTTTGATGTGACTATTCATGTTTGACACCTGATATGAAGTATTATTCAGATCATACTATACTTAAGTCCCTCAGCGTCATTGAGGTAAGTGAAATTTTCATAAATGTACCAAACGCAATTACTGTTAAAATAACATGACCAATGACAGATAGCGAGGAGCAACTCCTTCACAAATCAACAGGCAATACAACCAAGGCGCTCAGTGTAGAAAATTTAAATTTTTTCCATAAACTGTGTTAAAAAAACAATGCCGTCGTTAGGAGGAAAACGACGTGTCAAATCATCTGAATTATACTGACTTCTGAAAGATATTGGTCCTAAACATCGTTGGTTTCTATTAAAACCAGATAATATTGACGTTTTGTCACATTATGAGCCATGTATATTCTCCCTCGAAATGAGATACCCTGTCATTTTACACGTGTGTACAGATTAGTCGGATGTTGATTGACAACATTCGTGGGTCAACCGATTACAGTCGAAATCTGGCACATCAGATGTGTTGATGTCACCGTTGTAAACATAAAAAGCTAACACCATTTTATGTGGGATTATATTCAGCCAAAGTTCGCCATTCAGTGCATATTCTAGCATCCCAGATGATCACCAATATTCATGGAAGTCTTATTTGTATGTAATGCACGCTTTTTCTCCTCAGATCTGCATCAAAAATGCTGATCTGCCTCTCTCCATTCCCTCTCGAATCCCGCAAATGTTGTTCTTATTAGATTAGTCACTAACGGAGTTTATCGAATGTATTAAATGACTACTTTTGGAGCACTCGGGAAAAATATCGGAGTTGCCAGATACTTCGTTGACTGAATTAAGTGGTGGTACCTCTTAATTAAAAACTGAACATTTAAACATCGTTTCTACCTGACATCTTGATTATTCCAAAGAACGGTTTAAGTCACATAGTATTTTAAACAAATCTTTCGCTTTCTTCCAAACTTTGGTTAGATTGGAAGAATGGTGAAATTTATAATAAACGATGGCACTGGGACTTTAACGGAAGGTAGCCTGCAAATATGACATATGACGGAGCAAAAGATGGACCAGACATTTGTTTTCCACACCACATACTCGTGATAAGTTGCAATTAAAACGCAAGAGTCATGACGAGTGTGTATATGATATAAATGTTAAGAACGTTAATTTCGCGTGTACAGACCTAGCTCACAAAGACGTGAATAGTGCAAAATTCATTACATAAGATAGTCTACAACGTGAATAGTTCAAAATTCATTACAGAAGAAAACGTCATTAAATATGACAGTGTGATGGCACAAGCATTATTGTACGTGAATGAATATATCATCGAAAAAATCAGTGATAGATAAGTGTGGATGAATCAACAAAAGCACAAGTAATATTTAGAGGTTCAAAACAGCACGATCCATTGATCAATTTCAGTAGGTCATAATGGACATTACCATCAGCAAAGATGCACAAAATCTGCTCATGGTATCCACAACTGAGCGACAATATAATTCAGTTCGCAGTTGAAGATATCAGATGTTTGTCAAACTACTTGAGCTTATATAGGCAACTCCGCGAAACTATCACCTGTCACCTTATAATATAAGCATCCTGTTCCATTTTCTTCACCAATACATATTCTGTACATACTATTCAGTTAAATATTCATACAGCATCCTTTTTGTTAAGTGCTGCAGTAATTTCTCTGAAGGTCATATATTAAACACCATGTTGTACTGCCGTTATCTTTATGGACAGTACAACCTACGCGAATTCATTAAAGCCATTTTGTAAATTGTTTTTTTCACATGGAAAAGGCCAATTTCATTTCATATGAGAATATGCAGGTTCTTTTTAATGTTAGACTTGTTAAGTGATGTCATTAAAAGTTTCAGTTGTATTAACGGTTATGATTTGTATCAGAAGCGCTTTGCTTTATGTATACACAAATGTTTACCAAGCAGATATAACACAATTGTCACTTTCGAACTGATTATTGAAATTTGTCAATTGATATTTAGTCCCTTATTGCTGAAACACTTTGTCACTGTAATATGTCTCTGAAGAGGAATGCATAAGAAAAGAAACCATGGCATTTCATCTGAAAATTCACTTCTTTAAGCCTCATGCTACAAAAGTGTCTTCTACTTTTTATGGTTCTGAAAATTTCATTGTGCTATATTTAGTCTTTCTGGAGTATACGATACACAGTTAGTCTTCCTGGAGTATACGATACACTATTAATCTTCCTAGACTATACGATTCACGGTATACGGCACATTTCCCTAGAACACAAAACGCTATTGTATATTCGTTCGTCAACGTATGATAATACATGCTACACTATCTGCTTCTTCTTCTTGCATAATTGATCATCATACCATATACGTCTAACAACAAGTGAACAAGATACCGTACACTTACTGCAACATCTTTGCAGTATGCTTGGAACTAACCTAGTTATGTAAAGTATTGGAAAATAATGTACCGTGTGAAATTTAAAATGAAAGTACTTGCATTAACTGTCGTTGTTGTCGTTCACTCATTGGGTATTTACACGGTTTATTTTTTATTTCAAATATATTGTATTATCTTATTATGATTGGTGATATCCGGGATATTGAATTGATGCTAATTCATTTGTTTAAAGTACAATGTAGGAGTGTTTCATTTGTGATCATAAGGTTTAACGTTTAACATTTTAGGCTTGTCATGTGTGAGATATGGAGCTTCTAGATATATTCGAGAAGTTGAAATGGTTTTTGCTATAGTTGTGCTTAGTAGCCAAGATTACGTTTTCCTTATTTGTGCCAAAGTTTTAAATGACGTACTGGAAAAGTAAAGTCACGATGTCTGAGAAATGTTTAAGTAAGCGAATGTAGTATTCATGCGTTCAAATCAAGGTGAAATACACTAATGCTCAGTGTTGAGAATTTCGTGGCTAGAAAGATACTGTTTCATTTTAAATTCAGTCATTAGGTACATTGAAAGGTGTTGAGTGAAATCATTGTACCTGTCTTGTTCCACATATTTGCATAGCAATCCTTTTATAGCTCTAATAACTGCCGCAAATAATAACAGTTATATGTAACATGAAATTATAAATTCATTGCAGAGTGAACCAACGGGTGAAACTAGATTCAATTAGTAACTGGAAAATTATGAGATTTTAATCAATTCTTTTGAGTAATCTTTGTGCTTTGATTGTGAAAATTGAATGAATACTTTTTGTGCCAACGCTGTTTAATATCTATTGTCAAACGATACATTAAAATTTACATCGGAAAATCTAAACTGCTACACATAAAATCTTTAAATGTATACATGCATCAGAAGCACTTTATTTGATCCTTGAAAGAATATTTAAAAATGCATCGAATCCTTTAAATAAACATGGCCATGATACTGCTAGAAAGTTATTTTCAATATATTTGTTTCTGCCGTGCAAGATTTGAAATGACAAAGAGAGTTTCTATAAAGACTTGCACTGAACTTCATTGTTCTCGCTCAATTTATGTAAAATCTTCCGGTTTATTTGAAATGGTTTGCCTTATTATGTAATACCGCTTGATCGTCTTGCATGGCAAATAATGCTAAGTTAATGCTGAATTTCGTCATAAGACTATTGTGTTTGTCATTGGATGTTCAAACAATGTAGGCCTGTCGTTTAGGAAACATTGAATTTTATGAAACTGTGGAATGTTAGTATCAATACAGAGCTGGAATAATATCTAGCTTCATGTTTAACTACACATCACTTGTACAAATAGCTTTCCTACCTTTTGTTAAAGTGTAATAACAAAGTGGCATTTGTTATATATGTGATAAGAAGCCAAAATAACATTTTCCTTATGTGTACCACACGTTTTCTGACCTAGTTTAAAACAAAGTCGTAATGTCCGACAAAAGTTAACATAATTACAAGCCGTTGATCAAGTCAAACATGGGTGTGGAGTTTATCACGATTTTGAAATACACGATTTAAAATATACTTGGTTAAACTTCAAATACTTGTATTTCATTTGCACCACACTGAAGGATATCGCCCTTTATAAATCTAATTCCTGTGGTAAAAAGAATATATATATATAATTGCATGAAATCATAAATTTATTGCAGAGTGAAACAAATCAGTCAGTAAATGCATTTTTTTTAAGTACTCAATTGGTTATTTTTACGTGTAGTACAATTAATGAAATAATGATCCATACTTTTGAGTAACCGCCGTTCTTCGACGATACTGAATGAGAATGTGTTTAAAATTTGAGCAAGCTACTGCATGTAACAAGTATCAGAGAAAATGGATATAGTCGTAGCGACAAATTTATTTTCTGCCACGATAATGTTATTACAAGACTTGGAGTTTATTTTTGCATATTGTTTGACTGATAAAATATAATTTTAAATTATATATCTTAATATCTTAATTCAAACCAGTGCTAAATGTTAACTTCTAATGTATTGTAGGCAATATATATATATATATATATATATATATATATATATATATATATATATATATATATATATATATATATATATATATATATATATATCTATTAGTGAAGCTACACATAATTAGCATCATACTGTCTGATTCGTGAGGAACTAATATAACAATAGTGTAATTCTTGTTGTGTAAACTGTTAGAAAACACTTTTAAATTTACTTGTTAGGCCGTGTAAAATTTAAAACAAAAACTGAGGGTTTCTATAAATATGCTTTAAGCTTCCTCCTTCACTGAATGCAAAAGTTCTTGGTTTTCCAGAGTTTGATTCCTTAGCATTGTTTTATAATGTCTGAAAATCAATACGAATATTGAAAGGATGCTAAATCATTGTTCGAAATACATCTTCGGAGTTTTGCATTTGTAAATATAAAGTTTAACATTAAACTTGTTGGGCCTGTTAATTAATTAGATACGCTGCAAAGTGTACAGTGATGTAGTGACACATGAATTGCATCACATTGCTGAATAGCAATTTTCTCATACATCTTAACATGAAAGCATCAATTAGCAGCGGTGCTAACCTTAAGTATAAAAGCCAACGGGTCTAAGTACTCGGTCGTTGAAGCCATATGCAGTTAAGTTAATAGAAATGTGAAGTTAAATTCCTTATTTCCGAACAAGCCCTGTACATCGACTATGAGAATTGGAGTTGAATGAAATTAATTTTGTATTGACGTTTTTCAAACCATTCCTGAACAATATATAAAAACGTTCTTCTGGAAAATCAAAACAGCTATATGCAAATATTTGAAAAGTCTATCATAATTAACATATCAAAATAATAATGCATTTTGATTCATTCTTGACTGACTAGTTGAATAAAATTTTGTTCCATTCAACCAAACTGATTTTGGATGCTGCTAGGAATTAATATTTAGTTATTCTTCTTCTGCCTTGTAAGATTTAAAATAGCTAACTTTCTATAAATACTTGCATTTTATTTCGTTGTCCTCGTTCGATGTATGCATTTTATTCAGGTTTATTTCAAATAGTTTGCCATATTTTATAATAACTGATGATCGTTCAAAATATTAACATAATGCTAGATCAGTGTTTAAGCAGGAATGTTGGATTTGAGAATGTAATGTTTGTCAATGCAGAAGACTCAATATCACACTGTCCTTTTCATCTCTTTGGATGGTCAACATAACACAAGCACCTCATATTGTGCCTACGATGTTGATTCAAATACATATATCACCTGCTTCTTTGACACGTTTTTGTTTCTTTCTTACTCATATGTACACAACATTGTTTTAGCAAGAAAACAATCTCCTGTTGTTATCGTACAAAATTTGTAGCTAAGGGACATTAACAAAATGTGCAAAGACAGATTAATATTTTTATACGGGAATTAACAATGTGAAATAGTTTGATGTTAGCATTCTTGCCATTGATATTTCAGGTTTGACAACAGATATGAGGTATTGTTCAGATCGTAACTTACTTATGTCCCTCAGTGTCATCGCCGAATGTGAAATTTTCATAAACGTATCAATCGCAAGAGCTCTTTAAAGAACCTGTTCACTGACAGATGGTGAGGAACAATGCCTTCACAGATTAACTGGCAACAGAACGAAGATTCCTGGTGTAGAAAATTACAATTTTGTGGAAGTATTATGTTAACTATAGACGGTCTGCCAACATGGACGTGTGACCAAGCAATGAAAGGATAAAACATTTGTTGATATAACTTGTTGGTGATAAGATGCAAAGAAAACGCATGCGTCATGACGAGCGTTCAAATCATATGAATCTTAAGAACTTTACTTTCGCGTTCGATATTCAGCCTTATAGAAACTAACTTAACCGGCCAAAACGAAGAGCCGGATATATCGTGTCCAATTAAGTTCCTGCCTAAATAGGTGTACAGGCAAAACTGACAAAGATGTGAATAATATAACACTCATTTGCATAAGACCGTTCAAAACGTGAGGAAAAGAATGTTAATGTGATGTCGAAAATATTCTTATATGCGAATGAATAAATCAGCTAATGAAGCCGTCATAAATAAATGTATATGAATGAACAAAAGCACGAAGGAGATTTTCCTGCCTAGTTCGATAAAGGTTAGAGGTTCAAATAAACACCCTCCATAGACTTCTGTCTGTAATGTCATGATGGACGTCAACGTCAAGAAAAGTGAACAAAATCTGCTCATTGTTCCCACAGGTGCATGACAATTGAATTCGATTTGCAGTTGTTGATCCTAGATGTGCGACAAACTATTTGAGCTTATATAGGCAACTCAGTGAAACTACCACCTGTCACCTTATATGAGTATCGCTGTTTCAGTCCCTTCACCCATGTAGATATTGTACATAATATTCATTTGAAAATTATTGCATCCCCATTTGTCAAGTGCTAAAGAAATTTGTCTAAAGATCATATATACAGGTCTATATTGTACTACCATTGACTGTATGGACACCTCAAATAACTTCATAATAGCCGTAGTGTTCAGAAACAAAGGGAATGCACTCTTGAAACCAAGATAATTATTTATGCAAATTTATTTAACCCATTTCGTAAATTGTTGTGTACATGCGAATGCTCAGTTAGTTTTCACATGAGGCTATGCAGGTTGTTTTAATTGGTCACCTTGTGGACTGATGTCTTTACAAGAATTACTTTTATTGTCAGAGATTTTTATGTCCAGAAAACCTTTGTCTTATACATACAAAAGCCTTTACCTAGCAGTTACAACACAATTGTCACTCTCGAATGGATTATCGATACTGGTCTACTGTTATTTACTCCCTTAATGCCGAAACACTTTGCTGCTGTAGTACAAGACTCCAAAGTGGAATGCATAAGAAAAAGGAACGAAGGCATTTTAAAATTCAATTTTCATCTTGTCTTACCATATTAATGTGTCATCTACAGTCATTTCCTTTTGAATATCGTGAATGATTCATTGTGGTTTAGTTAGTCTTCCTGAAGTATGTGACCCATTCCCTGCTTCACACTGATATTAAGTATTCGTGCGTTGAAACATGATAATACATGCTGCATTATGTTCTCTATTTGAATAGTCTATAAAACGAATTATGAGTTATGTGTAAGGATTGTTTGAACTTACTGTGAATGATATGAATATAATTGTAGTTTGAATTCATGTCAAACGACATGCTGCTGGCACCATTCTCAACAGTAAATGATTGAGAAATGAAATACCTTACGAGCTACAAAATATTATATTTTGGTACTTAAATCCAACATTTAGTAGTTTCTTCGTACGACAAAATGATTTCAGTATTAGTTAGAAATAGTGAATGCTTACTATATCTGTCTGTCTTTAGTTCATTGGATATTTAATTATTTAGGTGATTCTCAAGAAGACAAGATTTTAGGATCGTATGAAGTTGATACGCTTTGGATATGTACATTGGTTTTATGTGTAATTCTAAATACTTGTATGTGTAATTCTAAATTTTGGGTATTGTTTGATCTTGGCAATAAAGTGTTACACCAATGGAGCTTCAGAGACTGACTTTCTCTAGCAGTTCGAATCTTGCACTTCGTTTCACCCCAGCGATGTAAACAAGCACCTTCATCACCCGGAGTGACACCTTCGCATAGGGAGGACAGAGTGGAATCCTTATTTCCCACCCCACCCCCTCTCTCTCTTTCACTCTTAGAGTACTATTAATAAATAAAGTCAAATTTACATGAAAGCAAGGAAATGTAAATTATGAACTTATAATCCATACTCTCATGAAAGCGCTGCACTTTGATAATGAAAATTGAATGAATAATGTTGTACTTACGCTGTTCTAGCCAGCGTTAACAACGATACGTTAAAATTTCTATTGAGAATCTAAATTGCTATACAAAATCATTTTACATCTATACCTTACTTAAAAGCATTTTCTTTGATCCTTGTTGTAAGACCATTTGAAAACTACTTTTATACGTTGAACAGCTTTGTTCTCTTTGAATTAACGTAACATCATATGTTTTATTTTCTATCGTTTAATATTTTCATGATCGTCATGCATGCTACATAATGCCAAATCAGTGCTGAAGTGCGTCATAAGAGTGAACAATTTGTTAATGAATGTTCAAGCGTGAAAGCCCGTCTTTTGTGAAACATTATTTCTATGAATATGTGGAATGTCTGTATCGAGGCAGAATATCTAGCGTCAGGTCCAACGACACCTGTGTCAATAGTTTTCCACCTTTTGTTAAAGTGTAATACCAAAGTGGCATTTGTTACATCTGTGATAAGAAGCTATGATAACATTCTCCATATTTGTACCAACTGTTTACTGACCTACTTTACAACGAAAGCTGCAATGTCCGACAAAATTTAACATAATTAAATGTAATAGTTGATCAAGTCAAACAAGAGTGTAGAGGTAATCAAGATTTTGAAATATACTTTTTGACGCATACATTTGGATAAACTGCAAATTATAACATGAAACACTTGTAGATCAAGTCCATGTCGCAGAACAAGCATACCTATATGTAGCTTGAAAGTATGAAATCACTGCATAATAAAACGGGTCAAAAAATGTAGTTTTCTCGATGCACTCAGTCGACGTTGATAGGTGTAGCACATCAAATATAAATTAGCAACTAATGATCGAGTATTCACTGTCCATCAACAATGGACACTAAATAAGAATGTATTTAACTTTGTAGGAGCGCTACTACATGCAATAGATTTCAGAGGAAGCATATATAATCGCAACACACAATTCATTTTCTGCCACGAAATTTCTTATTATTAGGTTATGATTTTTTTCCTAACTCATTTTATTGAGTTAATATGACTATAAAGTATAGATATATTAATCTTTAAATTCTAATTTATATTTGGCAGCGTAAGTTGTTATATGTGTATATATATATATATATATATATATATATATATATATATCTACTATATATATTATATATATATATATATATATGCCAAACAAACTTAAGCTACTTGATTCAAACTACGGTAGTATATTATGGTGAACGCCATAACCTTTATGTGTGATCGTTTCAAGCAACCAATTTAATTCTTCGCACAAAGCCTCAAAAATTATTTTTTTCTATTACAAGAAATATTCACTTAGTAGACAAAGGATTGAACCAGTATGACATGTTCTGGTGAGTGATGCTATAGTAATCTAAGGTAATATATGAAGTGCATGTATATATAAAGTATAGCTAAACACAAAAAAATATCTCCCCATAATAAATGCTGCAAAGGAAACCAATACCAATCAAATGCTAGACCTCGAGCCCCAATCTACACCCAACGTACCCCATAAACGGACCGGTTCTGGTCAATGACACACTGTTCTTACTATCCTCTGGGTTAGTCACACTGAAATCACTACCTCATACCGTTCCAGAGATCTTGGAGTCTGGTCAAGGTATATACATGACCTGCTTCTTCAATGCTTTTCGTACCTTTCATGTACATTTATACACAATAGCATTTAGCAAGTAACAATATGCATTTGTTATCCTCTATATGTTTATTTCAGTCTCGTTTTTCTAAAGGTAGAAACCACATTAAGTAATGAAGGAGAGATGTGAAACTTGTACACACAGAAACTAAGTATGTACAACACTTTTGATGTCATCATTAGTATCGCAGAGATTACAAGGTTGAAGTAGATCTGCGATAATGTTATCATCATAACATACTTACTCTCCATCCAGTTCACCGAGGTAACATATATCTGTTATACATACACCAAAAGGCAAATACTGTTTTAAATACACCAAAAGGCAAACACTTTTTAAAGAACTTGTTTAATGACATCGGGGAACATTGCCTTCCAAAATCAATAAGCGATTTAACGATCGCCATTAATGCCGAAAATGATAATTAGGTCCACATAGTATACTGTGTGAAAGCGGTCTGAGAATCTGGTTATATGATCTGAGGAAAAGATGCGCACGACATTTGACCTCTGCTTTGATTTAGAGTTACTTTGCTAAGAAGAACCTTTGCATTTGTTTTCCAGTCTCATGGAATCCAAATTAGTGTGTGCCAATGAAAGGCCGGTCAGTTGTTTATCTTTATTTCTATTTTACGGATGAAGAATGCATGTTTCCAGCTGAAGTATTTGTTTCATTTGTTTATAGGTGTACTGACCTAACTTACAAAGATGTATATAGTGAACACACTAATATATTTGATAGTGTGAAGTTTGAGTTAAAAAATGTTGATGTTATGGGTTTAACGCCATTAATTCAGAACATGAGAGCTATACATGGCTGCTAGCATGTTTGGTGGAGGAAGAACCCGAATAAACCCCAATAAGAATCACCAACCTACGGGAACCTATTTTCATACTTTCTAACATACCCACGTTGCCATACTTCATGACTCTACCCCATACGAACACAAGTGATATGTCAGTGATCTGTAAAGGCGAGCGCATTACACCACTCGATCGCCCGGGGCATCGACAAAATATGAGGGTACAACGAGTTGTATAAATCGATAAATAAATCTATAAATGAAACTAAAATGCGAAGTATTCTATCTACTTGCTCTGAACACCATTAGCAGCATGAGTACAAAATAAAACACATTCAAATTCAGTTTCCTTTGCAGAAGCATATCAGATAAGACACTGTCACCGTTACATTGAGTACTGAGCGATGACAGTGTTTAAGCATTCTGCAGATAAATCATAATTTCATGTTACATATAACAATGTAGTTATTTGCAATACTGATTAGAGTTATAAAGAGGGCAGAAAACAAATTCATACTAGAGAGGTGGCGGGTTCGAACTCCGGCCGAGCCATCCCAAAGACGTATAAAAATGGTACTAACAGTTCCCTCACTAGGCGCTCAGTGCTAAGAGGTTTGTGTTATGCTTGGTCGGATTGGTGTCAGGATAATGTGACTGAGTGGGACATACTGCTACATGTCTGCGGCATGATGTACAAGTGCCAGACATCACTATAAACTGCCACACTGCAGACATTTTAGCGATATGACTGAAAAATTGTTAAAGCTACGTTGCAAATCCAAATCATTCACACACGCACACACACACACACACACACACACACACACACACACACACAGACACACAGACACAGGCACACACGTAATTCGAACGCACGGATATCGAGCTACATTTTGCAGTTCATTAAATTTATGAAATTACCATGAAATGGCATATTTCAAACTGTGAGAACATCTGGAATTAACAACATAGTAATTCACCTTTATTTGCTCAAATCATTTACGATATTTGCTTTTCAGTACCTTTGTCAGACATTGCGACTATATTTTCAAAGTTTGTCACATAAATGTTTTGTTATCTTCTTGCCACAAAGTTAATAAGACAGCTTTGTTATTACACTTCAACAAATAAGATAAATATTTACACAGATGCCGTTGGTCTTCCAGCTCTTCCTCGATCTGGAGAGCAATTTTAAATCCCACACGGGAGAACAAGTAATTTCAAAACTATTTTTTGTAGTTGTGTCAAGGACCAGGTTAGTAGAATGGATTTAAAATATTATTCAACAGCTTCGTAAAGAAAAACCAAACTTCAGCTAATTACGATAGATTTTTATAAACTTTATATATAGAAATATCAATTCTCGGAAAGACACTTTAACGTATAGTTTAATACCGCCTTGAACAGCGTTAGAGCAATGGTAATCTCGTTCAAAATTCAATTTCCATTGTCAAAGTACAGCACTTACTCGAAAATATGTATTACAAGATAATAATTTCTATTAAAAGTATTTCATCTGGCTTCACTGATTGAGGCTCGAGGTTGGTTCACTGAGCAAATGTATACTTTCATGATATTTATGACCATGCAATCATTTGAGGCATTAATTAGAGGTATGAATATATTTTTATGCAGCATTTCAGTACAACTGAAGTACCACTACATCACTGTACCCTTTGCAGCGTATCTATTTAAATATTATAACAGAAATACGAAAACCAACAGAACGAACATTAATGTATTACACCTTGATTTCCACAGATAAATTACTGCATTTGCTGGTGTAAACATTGTCCGGACATAACGTTTTCATGAAGTTCAATTGAAAATTAGTACAAGCAACAACTACAACTAAAACTGTCATCTAAGCATAAATAATGTAAACAAAAGATATCTTTTTCATCACAAATCATCCAATGGTCAGGCAAATAATTGAACAATTCCAGCACATGATGAACCTGGATATTCGTACAGATCTTTAATCATAGAGACAAGTTGGAAATATCTAGATGCTCCATATTTCACACATTACAAGATTACACGTGTAACCTTATATTTAAAAATACAATAATCTGACGATGTGTTTCAAACAATTATTTGGCATAAATTCAAGATTAGAGAAAATCATCTGTCGTTATAAAATAATTCAAACCATTTGAAATGTTCGAGAACGACGTAATTTAGGGCAGGTATTTACAGAAACTCTCAGTTTTAATTTTAAATTTACACGCCATAACACGTACATTTAAATTTTCTAAGAGCTCACACAAAAGATTGTTGGTATTATTAAATTATTCGGTCAAGAATCAATCAAAATGCTGCTAATAATTGTGTTGTTTTACAACACACACAAACACACACAGCGAGAGGCACACACACTTAAACACACACACACACAAACACATACATACATGCATATATAT